>JAQQZT010000038.1:28534847-28545464 GCA_030068275.1 Clarias platycephalus | reverse complement strand
TGCATGTTCTCCCCGTTCTTGGTGGGTTTCCTCCGGGTACTCCGGTTTCCTCCCACAGTCCAAAGATATGCAGGTTATGCTGATTGGTGTTCCCAAATTGCCCGAGACGGGCAATCTCTGCATCTCAATCTCAATATCTCAGAGACGGGAATCGAACCCGGACCCTGGAGGCGCAAGGCGACAGTGCTAATCACTACACCACCGTGCCTCAAATTCAAAATACTAATTAAAATTTTATTTGTCACATACACAGTCATACACAATACAATATGCAGTGAAATGCTTACACGACCGCTCGTGATTATCAATAAGAAATAAATCAATTTCTTCTCTTATTCATAAGATCATCAATAAAAAAAAAATTATGGAATAGAATAAGAATAAAATATAGAAAAATTTAGTTGCAGAAAAAAAATAGAAGAATAAAATATAAATAAATAAAAAAAACTTAGCTGTACAAAATATAGACGATAATCTTGGCTGTACAAATATGGAAAATATGGAAACTGGCGTGGAAATTGATATAGAATTTAAATAGAATACATTTGTTCATTCTGAGTGGATGTTGAATTGTAAATTATATTTTTCTACAGGTTTCACCAGAGAATTTCTGTGACAAAATCTGGGCAGGTGACCTTCACTACAAGGAACACGAGTGTGACTTTCTCGCTGCTTACGTAGCCATCTGTTACACTCACCAGATCTGCTTCAGCTGGAGGAAAAGCAACTTCTGCCGTAAGTCTTCACATGCACAAATAATGTACAGTACACACACACAGACACACACACACACAGATATCCCAGGTCTCATGCACTAACTCTGGATTGTGTTCGTCTTCATGTACATTCTGCGTACTTTATCGTGTGTTTGTTTGTACGTGGCAGCTCTGAAGTGTCCACCTGGTAAAGAGTACAAGCCGTGCGTGAACACGTGCAAGACGATGACGTGTCAGAATCGGGATTATTATGAGGAGAGCACCTGCTCGTCCATCCGAGAGGAATGTGTGTGTAAGAGCGGTACCATCCTGCACCGAGCCGACTCGGCGTTCTGCGTCACTGAGGACCAGTGCGGTGAGGAATCACGCGCTTATGTAATCAAAATGTAGAAATGAAAGATTTAGTTTTTAGGTAAAATGGTTAAGTGATGTGTAAATGAATCATAATTAATATCCCGTAGACATGACACTGGGCTGTTTTTAATAGATAAAATGTATTATTCATTTATAATATTAGTGTTGCCGATATGGATCTGTGCCTGCTGATCAGTTAGTCACAGATATGTTTTGATTTCTATACTTTGTAATTAATCGTGCGTCCGACATGTGCGCGTCAGTGTGTACGGATAACGACGGTGCTCCACGGGCCCCAGGGGAGGTGTGGAACGGTTCTCTGCGAGGCTGCTGTCTCTTCACCTGCCTGGAGAATGGCAGTGTTGTTCCGGTGGAGCCCGAGTGTCCTCCTGAGCCCGTCCCTCTGTGTGAGCGTGACGGCGAGTACTACATCGACGTGCTGGAGGAGGGCGCTTGCTGCCCGAAAAAGATCTGTGGTAGACATGCACACGCATCAGTACAAACAAAATACATGCCATTTTTTTTACGAATATGTTTGTGTTCTATAAGAAGGGCTAGTATGTGTATACTGTGTGTTATGTGTGTGTGTGTAGAGTGTAACATGACCATTTGCCAGAATGACATTCCTTCCTGTGAGATTGGGAACAAGCTGGTGATTGGCTACAGCACCGTCTCCTGCTGTCCTGAATATCGATGTGGTCGGTGAAGTTATTACATCATTAATTCACTTCTAATATACAGTGGCCTGCTCATTTAGATAGGAATAATCAATCTGAAATCATTATTTTGTTGCAGAATGTGACCCCCTGTCCTGTCCCAGTGTCCCCATGCCTGAATGCAAAGAGGACCAGTTTTTGGTGGAAGTCCGAGGGCAGCATGCCTGCTGCTATAACTATCTATGTGGTAAGACGAGTTTAACGAGTATGCGTTCAGTGATTAGCGGTCGAGATGTCTTACATACAGTACCAGTCAAACGTTTAGACACAAGTTTTGATTAATTTTCTATATTATAGAAAAATACTGGACACATACGGCATTTGGTAATTAAATAACAACAACAACAACAACAACAACAGTCGTTATTTTAAGACTTGAAGGTCAGCTGTTCTGGAACAGTTCTTGCAAGAACAGTATTGTGTCAAGTGCATTTGCAAAACCCATCAAGCTCCATGATGAAACTAACTCTCATGAAGAACATCCCGGGAAACCAAGACCAAAACTGACCTCTGCTGCAGAGGAGACGTTCATTTAGAGTCACCAGCCTCAGAAATCACCAATTAACAAACAGCACCTCGGATTAGAGCCGTTATGAAGGATTTACAGAAAATGAATTGCAAATACATCTGAATATCTATAATAATTGTTCAATGAAGATTATTATATTTGACGCCACCAGCATTATTTTACAGTGTAGAAAGAAACATAAATGAGAAAAGACAATGGGATTAGAAGGTGTGTCCAAACTTTAGACTGGTACTGCAGCTAGACTGACACATTTTGTTATTCGAACAAATTATTGGGCTAAAAATTAAGTTTGGAAAAATTGAAAAAGTGAAATTAATATACAGTACAAGCCAATTGGCATAAATTAAAACAACAGGGTAAAAGAGTATAGTATTAAGTTTTAAAACACTGAGTTCTCACCATGTCTCTGTGCTTCTCGAATGAACATTTTCAAACCTTTCAGCTTCATCACATCATAGACTAATTAACTTTTGGAATTTGCAAAACTGTGTATTAGAATGACAGGGAACCCATCCTCATCTGGGTGAAACGGATAGCAGGGATTGATCTGCAGTCATACTGTGTGAGACTGGAGGTTCAGTATAACAGGAGATGTGTTTAAGTTAATATGGAGTCCAGTTCGTTCCCGGAGGCTCGGGTAGACTGTAGGACACTCCAGTCCTGAACTACATTATTATTAACAGGAGTATTATTTTATAGTTTTTGGTTAAACCCATTTAATTCAAGTGACCAGGTAAGCAACCTAACAACTACTGTATAGCGACTCGAAAATAAACCTTTAATATAAAATAAAAAATAAAAAACTAAATGCTCTGAAATCCCACTTTAGAAACTTTAAGTGTAAGTCAGCACACAGCTGTAGAAACCGTTGGCTCCATGGGATGTGAACTCACCATCTCTTATTTCACATGAGTGACCATCGGCTGCCTTGTTGCTTCATGTTGCTGCCTTGTACAGAAGTTATTCACAGTTATTACAGTGATATCCCATGTTACTATATGCAGCGCAAGGATTCAAACTGCACTATTTTTGTCCATCTTGTCAGAGTCATGTTTGTAAATGGACTTAAGTTTTAATCCTTTTAACACCTTTATGACTGGCTGGTGAGAGTGGCCATGAGAGTTTTGGCTCCCTGTAAATACCATCAATTGAAAAATGTATTATTCTTGTATGCTGATAGTAGTGCAGTTCAATGTGACCTCAATATCACGACTAATTGAACATGTTATCTCAATTATAATTCATTAACGTACTGTACTATTAGTATTTTGTATTGTAAATATGGTAAACTATTACAGCAGGGATTTTTTATTATTGTTTTTCTAATGAAAGAACTCTCTATGTTGCTTCTATGTCAAAGACTGGACAGGGTCATGTGGTAGTACTGTACACAGAGAATTTTAGTGTTAGCATTAATTAAAGTATTAACAGTATTTAAAAAAAACAAGCAAAAAACAAACCTGTAATAATCAACATTACTAGAGTTTGAGCTTCCGAATATCGGTTGTGATTAATCTTCGATTATATCGATTATAATGGTATGATTATAGTATTATGATCTGTAGTATGAGCATAGTGTAATTTGAGTTTTTACATTGCCGTATCTGTTATACTGTGTGTGTGTGTGTGTGTGTGTGTTTGACAGTGTGTGAGTCCTGCATGGAGCCCATCCCAGTGTGTCTGCCGGGAGAGATTTTGATTGTGGATATGAACACTACTCATCACTGCTGCCCCAGTTACCACTGCGGTAATTCAACACTTACACAAGCACACTCAAGATCAGATGGTAATAACGAATGATGAAATCATCTATAATTTATAATCAATGGAAATAAACCACTAAATTGTTCATTTAGCTAGTTATCACATAGCTGCTCGACGTTTGGTGTTTAATTAGTACTTCACTAAAAATACTGTGCACGACTACAGTTACAACATGGTGCTGTGAGTTGATAATATTTGAAGGATGTCGATCCTTAATTGCTTAAATTCTAAATAGTGCAATTGCAACCTTTCAGCACCTTTTATTCTATTTATAACTTTTATTAAATCTTCTATTTTTTAAAAATATATATTTAAAGCTTAAATTTGATACTCATTGCTTTTGTTTTTGCAGTGTGTGATATGAACCTGTGTCCTGAGCCCGGTATTAGCTGTGCTACTGGTACTGCACTGGTCAAGAGGCCGGTACCTGGCAGCTGCTGCCCTGATGTCCACTGTGGTAATATTCATATTCACATCAATCCTTCATGTACAAAGTATCCCGAAAGTCTCTGTACATACAGGAGGGGACCTTCGTCTGTGCCGTCGTCAGTGGATGTCTATTGGGTCGCTCTGAAACTTAAAGTGTTTTTGAATTTATTCACAAGTTTCCTATTAAAGTTTATTGCCATAGATTCCCAATAGAGCCTTGAAAATTATATAATTAATTTTTTCATTAGTCAAAAGCATTCTTCAACCATGTCCAGGGTCGAGGTTTCAATTTCCCCAGTTCCCCATCTCTAGCGTTCCTTTCCCAGCTCGGGTCTGTGTGCGTGAAGTTTGCGCGTTCTCCCCGTTCTTAATGGGTCTTCGATGAATTAGAACCCCCCTGCCCCCCCCCCCCCCCACGCCAAAAAAATACAAATAAATTCAGAAATGTTCCCTGTTTATGGAGCCTTTTGGGACACTGTGTACTAATGTATTGATCTGATTCAGTTCGCTAAATGTCGTCTCTCCCTCAGAGTGTCAGTGTGACAGTATCGCACGGCCTCAGTGCACTGTGGTGAGTTCCTGTTCACCGCATGTCCAAAACTGGACAGAACTCGTATTCTTCTTCGGACTTTAATCAAACACAGTTTTATATATTTTTTTTAAATCTAATTTCTTTAAGTCACCTTAAATTTCGTACTGTATTATATCTTTGTCAGGGAGAAATTCAAGATGAGGAGCCAGATGACAGCAGTACCTGTGGCTGCACTCTGTACTTATGTAGTAAGAAACACACACACACACACACACACACACACACACACACACACACACGCATGCACGCACGCACGCACACACACACTATACACTGATTGCTGCCATATTTCATAATCAATCATTGTACTTAAAATATGTTCTCCTTGTGGGTGTGCACCTGCTTGTGTGTGTGTGTGTGTGTGTGTGTGTGTGTGTGTGTGCAGAGAAGGCAGATGTATGTTTATTTCAGGGAGTGACTGTGCTGAGTCCAGGCCAGTCCATGGTGCAGTACGTAGAGGGAGAGCTGTGTTATACTGTGCAGTGTCTCACACACACCGACCCCGACACGGGTTTCTACGCCATGGACGTGACAACTTCAAACTGCTCAGAAAAGTGTGAACCTGTAAGTCTAACACACACTATGGAGAATATTTCAAGTTAAATAGAAACAGTTCCAGCCGTTATCCTACAGTAAGTGTAAGGTGTCTTACATAATCCGAATGTATGTTTTTTTTTTAATTTATCTGCATTTCAAAATAAAATCGTAAAGCGGAAAGTCTGTTGTAAGGTTTCCAGTAATCCTATAAACCACTATGATTAATGAAAAGACTTTAATTATGGCATAAACATCCCTAAAACTCTATAATTTAGGATAGGAAGCTGAAATGGCCTCGATACATCAGTTTCTTTCTTTTTTTTGTTTTTTTTTTGTTTTAATGCTCCTTTTCAGCTTCTTTTTTTTTTTTGTGTCCCACCTTCACTCCCCATTCGCATCACTGAGCCATGACTGACCCGGAGCCCATGACCTTATCGCCAGTTCACTGCTTATCCTTCCTTGGACCACTTTTAAAAGGTCCTGACCTCTGTAGACCAGAAACCTGACACAAAAGCTGCAGCTGTTTCCAACTCATCAACATCAAGGAAAAATGTGTGAAAATTTTTTGCTTCCTAATACAGCAGTACCTCGGCAGTACCTGCATTTTTGGCATACAAGCAAATAAACCCGAATCACGAGTACGTCCGGGAGCTGTTCACAATTTGTTTTATCAGTGGAAAGCCAAGCGAAGCGAGTTTACTGATTTTTTTTGTGGGTTGTTTTGCATTTTGTGCAAGATTTAGTGGAGACACAGCACCATGGGTCCCACGAATGTTAACAAGGACGGTAGCCAGAAGAAAAGGGAGACGCGTTCAGTTTGGTTTTTAAAGCAGTCGGTGCTGAATTAGAGGTTTAATGAGGTTTAATGTCTATTTATTTTATATTTTACTTTTTTTTATGTTTTGATTGTTTTTATGTGCAAAAATATGATTATAGTGTTGGAAATTGGTAATATTGGTTTAAATTTGTCTGCCGAGGTGCCACTATATATCCCACCCACTTCCAGGCGCCATTGTAATGGAATATTGTAACTGTAGCTAATTCAAGATTCAAGAACTTTATTAATCCCAGAGGAAAATTGCTTATTCTTGGTTACAGTTGCTCACAGTTGTTATCTAAAGAAAAGTAATAAATAATCTACAATTTTTTTTTTTTTATAAATATAAAGAGTCCTAAAACAGTAAGTACCAAAAATATGACCCAAGAGCATTTGTAAATATTGCACAGTAACCTAATATACAGTATGTAATATTGTATTAAATGTTTTATTGGGAAGTAAAATGGCAAGTGCCAAAGTGTGATGGGTGATGTTCTGGTCAAAGCAACTCCACATCTGCAGCTCTTGTAGGATGTTGCTGGTCTGCAGAGGTCCAAAGAAGGAAAACGGTGAGCTGGCGACAGGGTCATCGGAGGCCAATGCTGAAATTGATGAAATGGTTAATGCTGGTTCTGATAGAAAGGTGTCAGGACGTTACAAAAGGGGGACCTTCTCAATATATTTTATACAAATATTTTATAAGTACATACTGTATAATACTGTGTACACATAACACTGTGTTACTGTACCTGTGTAGATCTGAAGGCTGTGAATGGCTTTGCTCACCTCCTGTCTTGTTGTTTGTTTCTAAAGCACCAGGTGTATGTCCCGTCCTCTGACCCCTATGTGTGTTGTGGCTCGTGTAAGAACGTCTCATGCTCATTCACCAACGAAAACGGGACTACAGAAGTATTTACGGTACACCTGACTCTCTCTAATTAAATATCAAGCCTGGCCAAAAAAAGTCATACACTCTAATATTTAGTTCTTTGGGTTTAATTACTGTGTACAATATGATTCTAAATTTATACATGAAAATGATTCCTCGTGCTCCCAGAACTACTCCTTTACTCCCTAGCAAACCGACAATCCAATTGGTTTTTAATCCAATTCCAGTCATTTTAATGTTTTCTTTGCTTGATAGCCCAATATTTATATTTTAAATGATGAGGCTTTTAGCCAGGCGGTGTATAATACACACATATAATGGGTTTCAATCAAGCAATTACGTAGTAGTTAAGTAGTAAGTTAATTATTAGTTAATTGTTTAAGTAGCAATTTTTCTTAACTTTATACAGTAGTTTTGTTTCTGCCTTAAAATGTAATGGATTCTGTGACACCATAGTTTATTATAATGTGTTGGAATTTGAGTTTGGCCCATATATTATGTATTACAGATACAATAGTTCATTTATATAAACCCTAACTGAAGCTCGTGTGTGTGTGTGTGTGTGTGTGTGTGGGCGGGGGTCATTTCTGTCTGATTCTAGGCAGGGAGCTCTTGGGTGTCAAACTGCACACGTTTTGACTGCATCGAGACAGCGGTTGGGGCGGTGATTCTCGCCTCCGGAGTCGTCTGCCCTCCATTCAACGACACAGAGTGCATTCAGGTCTGCAGAAACATGGACGCATTTTCAGTCATAATGGGAGCGAATATTTTTATAACCCCATCTTTATAATCCTCACAACCTCTTTTCAGAACGGAGGCGTGGTGCAGACCTACGTTGATGGTTGCTGCAAGACATGTAAGTGTTGAGGTGGGCTGGTGGCTGCTTGTGGTTAGTAGTGGTCGCTGTATGGGGTTTAGATGAAAGAGGTGGCCGTGGTGGGTTTTTTGGTTTTGGCTGCTGGTTTTGCTTTGTGGTTAAACTGAGTCCTGCTGTCCTGGAGGAAATGAAGCCCGCTTTTAGTCTTCCTTGTCCCCATTTCTGTCTTTTTATTCCTATTCCTTATTCCATCTTTAATTTATTATTATTATTATTATTAATTCATTATAAATTAAACATATTATTATATTGCATTTACAGAATGTTATCTTTTTATGCAGCATTCAGTAGGTATTTGGTAGGAAGAGATTTAGAAGGGATTCTGTAGCCCTACTAACAAGGTCAATGTCAAGGTTGTGAGATATTTTATATGTTTGCCAGGTGTATTACTGTAGCTTTGGTATTAGATGGGTTTTAGGTAAAAAAAAAAAAATCAATATCTGCGTAATAAAGAATGTATACCCTTAGATATTAAAATTGTGGTTACTGATCACTGTAATTATAAACAAACAATAAAAAACAAAATTATTGCTTTCTTATTTTGCTGTCAGAATTCTGAGCGGACACATTGCATTCCAGTGAAGCCTAACGTGTAGTTGACAGGATGGATCCTGGATAGGACAGATTAGCATTTAAATTTATGTATAAATGTAAATTAAAATGCTAATACACAGTACTGTGCAAATGTCTTGAGCCACGCCTCATTTGTTCATATTAGATTCAATTAAATTATGTACAGTACATTACATTTAGCAGACACTCTTATCCAGAGCGACTTACATTTTTGTCTCATTACACATCTGAGCAGTTGAGGGTTAAGGGCCTTGCTCAAGGGCCCAACAGTGGAAACTTGGTGGTTGTGGGGTTTGAACCTGGGATCTTCCGAACCGTAGTCCAATGCCTTAACCACTGAGCTACCCCTGGCAGTACCAATCAAAAGTTTGGACACACCTTCTAATTCCATACCCTGATTTCTGTTTCTTTCTGCACTGTAAAACAATGTGGAAGGCATCCAAAAAATGCAATAATCTCCTTGGAACAGTTGATATATAGATGAGAGCCTTCAAAAGTCTTCATACTGATTAAATCAAAGGAAATGGGAGCAAATGTTTTTCTCCTAAAGATACAAACTAAATGTTGGTTGTTTATGTAACAACCTCAGCAGCGACCTCGTTTCCCCTCTCGTCTGTTCCAACCACTCAGCATTCAGCATCAGCAGTATAACTGATCACCAGCCTGATCATCTCTCCTCATCTGCACCTGCTTCTCACTGGTTCATGCCTTAAGTTAGATGTACAGTATGTTCTTCTTGAATGATTCATAGGTCACTGTGTGGCTAAACAAACAAAAGAACATTCTCTGAAACTGCTCAGGTACAGGGACTGGACTGAAAATACTTGCCAAAATGTTTTTTTCAGGAAGCCTGGAGAACTGTACGTTAAGACTACATTAAAAATACAAGAAAGTTTGTGAAGAAATGAGAGCTGGCTCATGACTTTTGTACAGTACTGTAGTTTTGTGGTTTCCGGTTCTGTAATTTGTCTTTTATAAAAGTGAGAACTGAAACATTCACTAATAAGTAGATTATTCATTTATTTATTTATTTATTTATTTACTTATCTATCTGTTTCTATAACTGTAGCTGAGCTCAACACTGTCATAATCAGTTATGTTTAGTTAAATAGTAATGCAAATTATTTGCAGTATGCAGCCCTATAATTGAGATTTTAGATTTTTGTATGTTTTCCTTAAGGAAGGAAATCAGCTCTGGATACTTTAAATCTCACTTCTTTTTACTTATACTGTGCAATGTTAACCAAAACTAGCATGATTAGCTGTTTGCATGATCTCGCTCCACTAAAACCTGCTGCTTTGGTATGGACTCTGCATGCCTGGGGAACTAAGAAATGCCTTTGAGGAGACGCTTTGGCATGTGCCTTATCTGTGTTCACACGATTTTTACATTTATTTCAAATTAAATGATCTACACGTTACCTGTTGTCAGAGGTTCTGTTTCTGCCTGCATGCGGGTGTGTGAGGGCATGCGGTTTGGTTGGTTCAGGTTTTTCCTGTGGGTTGGCTGCTATATGGTTTGAAGCGAGGAGGAATGAGTTGAGGGATTTCAGTCCAGCTTGACACAGTGCATGCTGGGAAGACGGTGTTTATGACCTATGGTCGATGTGTGAAATTATAAATATGCCCCTGTGTGTTTCTCAGGTGCTGGACTTGGTTTGTTACCTTTTTCCATTAGTCCAGTAACTCCCACTGCTAGTACTAACTGTGACACAGGTACTTTCCAAAGCTCTTCCTCTCTTTTAGTGTACCGTGTGTGTGTGTGTGTGTGTGTGTGTGTGTGTGTGTGTGTGTGTGTGTGTGTGTGTGTGTGTGTGTGTGTGT
>JAQQZT010000038.1:28504768-28515308 GCA_030068275.1 Clarias platycephalus | reverse complement strand
ACACACACACACACACACACACACACACACACACACACACACACACACACACACACACACACACACAGACAGACACAGTTCTTTTGGATTTTCGATTCTTACAGTATTTGTCAGTAAGTTGTTATTCATTTTCTATGAAAGCAGTTCAGACAGTAGCTCTGGATGTAAGTGGCAGGTTATAGTATATTAATGCACTCAGGTTACCGTTTCCATAGAAACAGCGACACATGAAGACGGGACTGTTTATAGCTGCTATAACATGAGTGATAACGGGGAACAGGGATTTATTGGGGAACATGGTTAAAGTAACGCTACTTTCCATATTTTTCTTGATGTTTTAGATAATTTTTAGATTTCTTATATTTCTTACATAAAAAGAAACTCTTACATTTAGTTTCTACTATTATTATTATTATATATTTTTATTATTTATATTATTAAAATATATTTTAATAATAATAATTATTTTTTTCCTTTTCAGAACCAAACCCTCCACAGAGCATCGGAGTAAGAGAAGTCACATCCAGTCAAGTTGCACTGACCTGGGCCGCCCCTGACTCTACCCATGAAGCCTTGTTTGAGCGATACTTCCTGTCCTGGGTGGATGTAGCCTCTGGCAGGGGGCGGGGCTTATGGTTGGAAAAAGAAAATCTCAGCGCTGTGATTGGTGGGCTGGAAGCTTTTCATGCATACAGAATCAGCCTGGTGTCAGTCACAGCAGAAGGAGTGGAGAGCTCTGAGGTCACACTCCTGGATATCATCACTAGTAAGACCTGCCTCCGTAATTATTGGCACCCTTTATGGAAGAAAAGTGACAATAATGCAATATACAAAATTTTGAAATTAGAAATACAGGGACAGTGTGGATTTTTATTTTGTTTTCTTAATGCATACAATCTTAAAAAAAAAAAAAAAAACTAAATTATTGGCACCCTGCACATATTATATTTGATATTTGATAAAAGCCATTAAAAAATACAAGCACTGAATTACTGTCTGTAATGTTGAACATAAAAGTTCATAAAATACATTGTAGACTTTTCTTTTTATTTCAAACCTCAGATTTGAGAAGAATTGTTATAGTAAAACTTTGGAAACTCTAAATTAGTAAGTCTAGTTCTGTTAAAGGGTGCCAAAATTTACTCAAAAAAGTTTTTATCTTCTTATTTTAATAAAAAACTATTTTCATAATAAATAAAAATCTGCAACGGTGTAATGTTATTTTATGTAACAATTTCTGTTAAAGGGTGCCAATATTTATGGGCTTGACTGTATTTTTATTACATTTTATTGGATCATATAATTTTTGATTTTCTTACTTATTTTAGTATTGACTGTTTAATGTGTGTGTGTGTGTGTGTGTGTGTGTGTGTGTGTGTGTGTTTTAGAGGTTAATCCTCCACACAATCTTTCAGAAGTGGCTCTTGGGACAGAAAACGTGACCGTATGCTGGGAGCAGCTGCGTGACGACGAGGACGACGTGCATCACGTCCGGCTACGGCCGAACACTCCAAGTCAGGACTCACGGGAATTCTGGGTGAAAAGCTCCGACTGTATTAAGTTGACGAGGCTTGTGCCTGGTGAGACGTATGATGTGGGTGTGGCTACAGAAAGGGGCGGGAACAGGAGCCTGGAGGAAACCTTACAATTAACACTAAGTATAAATTCTTTCATAATTCTTTTTTTCTATTTATGTGTTCCACATTTATTTGTTCCATGTATTATTTTGCTCTCAGGTTTAAATGCTCCGAATTTTTTGCTTTTAGAGCCACAGAAGGTCCGAGACGCTGTCTCGTATGCAGTGGACACGGTCTCTGTGGTCCTGTTGGTGCAGATGCCTACGAGTGGTGTTTATGATGGCCTGGCTGTAATTTATGGCAGGACCAGAACCTGGATTCCGATGTTCCGCGGGAACAGTAAAGCTGTGGTGGGAAACCTGATTCCAGGAACAATGTATGAATTCCTGCTGTTTGTCACCAGTAGAGGCAAAAGCAGTGATGGCTTCAGGTTGCTCCCGATCAGAACCTGTGAGTAAAAACGTTCAACAATTACAAAACAGATCTACATATATATAAGTTTATATGATAATGATCATGATTTCCATTAAGCCACGCCCACAAAACTCCATAAATGGAAAATCTCCCAGTAATCTTCAATATCATCTCGTTGAGAATCAGATGTCCCTAAATATATAACAATGGCTCACTTTCAACTTTAGTGCTCCTAGTGGACTTTAGGATACTCATCACTCGTTCAGTCACTCTTCATACAGCTTACCCTGTACAGGTCCACAGGAGTCTGGAGCACCAGGCTGGGAAGGGCAGGGTGCCTGTTACTGATCTTATTGATCTTACTAACTGATCTCTCTCTTGCCTCGATAACAGGCATGTCTTACAGTTCTGTTGTAAAATCGCTCCAGTTTATAACACAAGGAGCACATCCATCCAGGAACCTCTGCAGTCCAACTAGGGACTCTGGAGGCCAATGGTGACCATTGTATTTATTCCAGTTTTGCCAACCATGGTAGGCCTCTGGTGAACACGCACATGCTCATTCACACTCTACGGGCAATTTGGAAACGGCAATTCGCCTAATCTGTATGTACTGTAGTTAGAATGTTGGAGGAAACCGGAGTACCAGGAGGGAACCGACCAAGAACCAGGAGAACATGCAAACTCCATGTACATAGTCCCCGAGGCAGGAATTGAACCCCGACCCTGGAGGTGACATTGTTAACCACTAAGAAAAACATGCCACCAATATAAGAATCACATCCGGCATATTTGGCCATCTTTTGTTCATACTGTTCTCTGGGAATATCACCTTAACTAACTTGAACGTTCCGCCATCTCGACCATTCTGGTTTTCACTTCCTGCCCTCTCACATTTTATTAGTCTTAGATTGCAAAACAACCTTGTAGGTCTCTGTAGATTCTGTAGATGAGATAACCAACATCTGTTTGTTCAGTTCACAGATAATATGACTGTATGGATCCGCTGGGTGACATTTTGAAACACACTTCATATTATATCCAGTAGGGGCGCTAAACTTAAAAGTACAGATTCATTCAATGCTCATCTCTCTAACTCATGGTCTATCGACAGACATGCTGGATTTCGTTTTGTGGTAGAGGCACTAAATGGAAAAGTGTGGCAACATTTGGCCCTTTGAGAACTTTTTTTTGCAGCTTTTATTTAATAAGCTTTCCTTTCTTTTCTTTTCTTTTGGTTATTAAGGATAAGGATATGGTTAGTCTTTGTAGTAGCATAGGATTTATTAGTAAGACGTGTGTGTGTGTGTGTGTGTGTGTGTGCAGGTCTGGCGCCTCCGTTGCGTGTGCGTGCCAGTGTTGTGACGAACCACTCAGTAGAAGTGCTGTGGGATCGAGCGGAAGGCCATGAACACACGTATGAAGCACTTTGTATGGGTTGCTCCGATACTGTCATGGTAAGATGTAAGATGATGGAGAATGTGTGAGGGTGTGTGTGTGGCTTCTCTTTTCATGACCACATTAAAAGTGCAACGTATACAATAAAAATTTACATTATTTATAATTTACATTTAATAGTCAAGCAGAGAGATGAAACAGGGTCCACATGTTTTCATTTATTATGTTTATGTATTATAGTTATTACCGTAATGGACCAGTTGCATTGAACAAACTAATGCTAGGTACATGTAATGGTTTCAATACACACTCATTCATTCACATTATCCCAGAACCACTCTATCACACTCTGAGTCCTGGAATATTTCCTTGCTATCAGGGAAGAGAAACTCCATACTGTAGATGTGATAAACTGGTGATTCAGTACATTCAGGTCATCAGCTGACTTTATTTTATTGCCCCATAACGTTGCTGAGTCTCGACCTGAATAACTGCAGCAACACCAGATCATAACACTGTCTCCAGAGGCTTGTACAGTGGACACTATACATGACTGGAGTATCACTTCATGAGCTTCCCTTCTTACCCTGGCATGCCCATCACTCTGGAATAGGCTCAATCTGGACTCATCAGGTCACATATATATATATATATTGTGTGTGTGTGTGTGTGTGTGTGTGTGTGTGTGTGTGTCCTGCAGGTGCAGAAAGTATCAGAGACTCGAGCGTTATTTCAGGGTGTGACTGCAGGGAAGCTGTGTAACATCTCAGTGCGCACAGAGAAGGAGTCTTTCAGAGACAGTGCACCTGTTTTCCTTATTGTCAGAGCTTGTATGTACACACACACACACACACACACACACACACACACACACACACACACACACACACACACACACACAATATCATAAACACACACATACATACTGTAAAGACACACGCGTACATACACAATCACACGTGTGTGTGTGTGTGTGCACGTCTGTGTTCATGTGTGTATGACATCATGATCATGCTAACCTATGTCAGTACACTTTCTGATATTTTCTGAGATCTTTTACTTCTTTAACATTTTTATATTTTTTTATTAAATGTACAGTCTGATGAAGATATAAAAAATTATTATTTTTTTAAATCATTATTTGAACTTTATTCTTTCTTCTTACATTACATCCACCGGTTTGATACTTTGATGCATACTTTCTCATACAACATCATGCCGCGGTATTTGTGCCGTCACTAGACCCGAGCGCGGTGACGTTAGTGCCCGTGCGGAGGACAGTGTCGTCTCTGTGTGTGAGCTGGAGCGAGGGTCCTGGAGTGTGTAACGCTTTCATGCTGTCCTTCAGAAACACCACCTACAAACTGCAGATGAAGCTCGGTGTTTCTGAAGAGAGGTCTGACCTCAGAAATCAAAGACATCAATCACTCTGCTTAGTTTGTTTTTCTGATTTAGATTCTCTGTATAAATAATAAATCTAGTGATTTATTTCCTTATCAGATCCTTTAACTTTGATCATCTTCCTCCTGGGACTGTTTACACTGTCGAGATCAGGAGTGTGAGTGGAGAGAGAGAGAGCCCTCCCACTGCAATTACTCTTAATACGTGTGAGTAAAGACACACACACACACATGTACACACACACACACACACACACACACACACACACACACACACACACACACACACACACACACACAAAATTAGCAACTGAAAATATTTGAATAAAGTTATGCATTATTTCTTATCATGAGATTATTCTATATTGAACAGTTTTACGGCAAAATGAGATATATCTATTTGTGCAGCTTTGAGAATCTTTTTCAAAAGAGCAAAACGTATTGCAAGCTGATAGAGAATATTTCGTGCATGGGTTCGTCTTTGCATCACAAGGGCGTTAAAATCACAAATGGCATGAATTTTGTCAAAATAGTTTCACACTGAGCCATGCCCCCACTAGATCCACAAAAACAGGTGAATGTAGTAAGAACTTGTACGACTTGACAGGACTGGAGTAGAAACTGGTAAGGACGTAGGATTGTCTCCCTTGACATGGAGCTGACATGCTTTTTTTTTTTGGAAGTAAAGACACAGGAAGAACTTAGTATAGAATGAATCTAATACAGTAAATGCACATTTCCCCATTTTGACCCCGTTTCCTCTGCATTTGTCACTATTATTAGGATGCCATGAGAACTTTATGGTCTTCACCGGAGTGTAACGTCACCCTACATCAGTGTAACTTTTGTGTGATTTAGCAAAAACTCCATCTCCTACAGTTTTGTCACAATCGAGAAATCCGCCTGAAGTTCTGTTTGTTCCAACATAAATGTGTATTTTAGTATCGGGAATATGTCGGGTGAATTTAATATAAATAGAGCAAACTCCTGCTTTGATTGTATTTCACTACCGAGTCACTGGAAGTAACCTGGAATAAGGAAAACGTCTTGTGTTTTGGTATCCATGAAACATTTTAATTATGAGGAATGTTGAAAATCATGAGAAACATTGAACCGCTACCACTTTGGTAGGTGACAAGATCATCGTATGAAAAAGGTTTGTGACTTGTGGGGTAACTGCGAACTAAGTGTAAACCTCATTTTCTTACCTTCAACATTCTCCAAAAGTCCATCGAGCACATTTAGAAGCAGATGTTTTGTACAGAAAGTAGAGTCGCTTCGCTGATCATGTATCAGAAAGAAGCGATTGTTATCTTTACTATTTTTTTAAAATCTTATTTTAACTCTTTATAAATTTGTCATGTTTTGCTGGGTTTTTATATTAAAATTTTTATATTAAAATTTTCTATTTAAATTTTAAAGCAACATATCTTCTCTCCTCGTGGGCCGATTTGCGATGAAACAAAGAACATCCCCCCCCAGCTTGGCCAAATACACTTGTGAAACACCCATTAAAATCTGTAGTAGTTTTAACGTGATGCACGAACAAAAACACAGACAAAAATTCCAAATACCATCATCATGATGTGTCCTATTACTCATCTTACAAAATAACCAAATTTTTTTTTCACAAATATCTTTAACATTAAGACACGCCAACAGTTTTATTATATGTATACTGTAGATGTTACACTGCATACTGTATGTATAGTAGATAAAATGAACACTCTGCATATGTTTTGAATAGTTTACTTAGATTGGGGAGTTACAATGAAAGCTTTCAACTTGCAGAAATTATCTTATCTGTTTTAATATTAAGAACAATGTCAACTCTAATTATTTTAATCTAAGTTATGGAGGTGAGAAATAGATTTTTGGCTTTTTTGTAGGATGGAGGATTTCTGTCTTTACATTAATGCAATGATGAAACAAGAAACTACAAAAAGCCAAGAATACAAACCACAAAATGACATTCATTGTTTAAACAATCCTGATCCTATAAAACAAAATGATTTGTTTTATAATTAAGCAATTAACTGACCATTAATAAGTTTTGTAACCTGGTTTGATCATGTTTGTTTTGAATGTTTAATACACTTTTTACAAAACATTGTCATGTGAAGTTACATAAAATTTGCCAAGCTTCCCTGATTAAGTCATTCTTTAACTTATTGTGTGAATTAGTCAATTAACAACACATATTTAGTAAGGGTGCCAGTACTTGTGGGACTGATTGTAAACCATGTAAATACCCATGAATACTGTACATGGAAATAGCACATTGAGCTAGGTGATTTGTATTTGTTCTTCTTCCTCATCAGTATTTATGCTGCAGTTCCAGCGCCTCCTGATGCCATCAGCTTTATTGAACAGGAAGGAAATGCCATGTACATCACCTGGACACGACCGCACGGACAAGTCACTGGCTACAGGGTACGAACACACACACACACACACACACATCCACCAGGCTTTTATTTTAAAACTTCATACTAACGGGAGCACTGAAATAAACAAAGCAAACTCTTTCGGTTTCTGGGTTTAATTACAAAACACTTGAAAACCTATAAAGTTACAAATATCACAAGGTTTAAAGTCTAAATCAGAAACTCTCTCTATTAGAAAGCTCAGCAATTTGCATTCCTGTCGACATGTGTTTGATAAATTATTTAAATATACATTAAGTTGTCTTAGTTTAAACACAGATTTACAGTTTAATTGGGTGAAGAACCATCGCTTTATAGGGCACTTTATAGTTCAAAATTTCTTTTTTTTTTTCAAATGTTTCAGTTATCCATTGAAAAAAAGGATGAAGTTAAACAACCTTTAAAAGTTAAGTGGCATGGATCCACTGGTCACACAGCATTGATCAATGATTGCTTGAAAAAAAAAAAAACTCACCTCAAACTGTACATTTGGGTTTTCAGATATGTCCGTTAGAAACAAAGTTATCATTCATTTTAAAACACAACAATTTATGTACAAAATAAAGTTTATATAAATGTATAATATAAATGAAATAAATATTTTTGTGCATAGTCATGCAAAAATGGCTGGATATAAATAGAAGAAATAACTAAATAAATGAATAAAAGTTATTAAAAAAAAATTATATATATATATATATATATATATATATATATATATATATAAAATATAAAAAAAAAAGTATTTAAATTTTGAAACTTTGATTCGTCCAGGGTGGCACGGTGGTGTACTTGGTTAGCACTGTCGCCTTGCACCTCCAGGGTCTGGGTTTGATTCCCGGCCAGGCTCGATTACCGTCCCTGTGTGCACGGGTTTTTTGTTCTCCCTGTGCTTGGTTGGTTTCCTCCCACCGTCATGCAAGACATGTAGGTTAGGTTAATTGGCATTCCCAAAATTGCCAGTGAATGAGTGTGTGTATGTGTGTGTGCCCTGTGATGAATTGGCACCCTGTCCAGGGTGTTCCCTGCCTCGTGCCCTAAGCCTCCTGGAATAGGCTCCAGGTCCCCCGCGACCCTGAATACAGGATAAAGCGGTATAGAAGATGAGTGTGAGTGAGTGAATCGCCCAGTATTTCCAAGGTATGGAAAGTTGAAACAGCCTTAAACTTGTGTCAATTAAAGATTGAAGGAAATTAGTGGTCGGGTGTTCAAGCCCCAGCACTGCCAAGTCTGCTCCAGGGGTGCTGTATTCTTGAAAAAAAATGCCTGATTAAAAAAGTTTAAAGAAAACACTTTACCTACTTTTTAATAATAAAGAAACATCGGTAACTGGAATGTACAGTACTGATTTCACTGTTGTAAAGTAACAGTCTATACATATTATTGCACTCAGCTGAAAAAAGTGTGAAGGTTTTCCTGTAAAAAAATTCAGCTAGTGTGTGTGTATGTGTGTGTGTGTGTGTGTGTGCGTGTGTGTGTTACACTGAGAGAGCTTTGGGGGGCAAGCAGGACACCTATTTAAACTTTCATACTAACTGCCCTTAGTTGAAACGTTGCCTAGCAACAGCTCACAGCCTCACCTGCTCAGGTTACCGAGGCCCTCAATAATACACAACCCCAAACACACTTTATACCACACGGCCAGAGACAAAAGACAAGCTTGTGTGTGTGTTGTCAAATACCAGACATTACCTTCTTCTGGAATTCACATTACCTCTTATTGAAGTAGAACATTACATTTACATCTGAGCAGTTGAGGGGTAAGGGCCTTGCTCAAGGGCCCAACAGTAGCTGAAGGTTTCCTGTTTCTGTATCATTATTCAGGAATAATTTGCTTAGAATTGGTAATAATTGGTTCAGACACATACTGCTTATATTCTTCTTGTCTAAATGAATAGATGGAAGTTTTGACAAACATTTTCTAATCTTCATAACAATAGAGTGCTCAGGAGTTCCCTAATCCATGTCACTCACTCACTCTCTCTCCTCCTGCAGTTGTTTTTCCGTCCCAGTGCTGCCACGTCTCCTCCTCAACGAGTCATCGTTCATCGTAACCACGTGAAGATAAATGACCTCATCCCAGGAAGTGATTACGAGTTTGAGATCCAGTCCTTCCTCGGGGAAGATTTTAGCCAGAGTGTCGGCCGGAACACCTCCACCAGTAAGCGTTGCACTGTTGCACGAGCTTCGACTCCATCCGAGATGAACGTCTGTAATTAAAGTCTGATTTCAAAAACTATACATACATCGCTGATAACCTGAGGGGTGGTGAAATGGCTCTCAAAAGCAAAGGTGGATCATCCTGGCTACTAAAGATGGGGGAAAATCGATTTATCACAATTGCAAATATAATCCAGTATACAGGGTCACAAGGCCTGGAGCTTATCCCAGGTACATCCTGAACGGGGTGCCAATCCATCTCAGGGCACACACACTCAACCACACACTACAGGCAATTTAGGAACTCCAATTAGCCTAATCTGTTCTAATGTCTTTGGACTGTGGGAGGAAACCGGAGCACCCGGAGGAAACCCACCAAGCACGGGGAGAACATGCAAACTCCATGCACACAGACCCGAGGCAGGACTCGAACTCGAACCTTGGACGTGCAAGGCCACAGTGCTAACCTCTACACCACTGTGCTGTCCTGTAAGAAAATCTGAAGAAAATAAAATAGAATCAGGATATGCACTCAGAATCACAATACACTTTCCAATTTTGCAATCCAATTTGGTATCAGCTGGTCCCTGGTGATGCCCTTCCCAACAGGCTCCATTAAATTGCCCTGGGTTGCGAATGAGAGCGAATGTGTGCATCGTGCCTTTCCGAATGTTCCCAGGATCGGCTCCAGCTCCATGATTTTGACAAGGTTAAAGCATTTACTAAAGATGAATGAATTGTTGATTTATTAGTTATAAAAGAGTTTCAGGTAAACCAAAGACGAGAAGTATTTTATATAAAATGCTTTTACACCTTGGACCATGATTAGCTGACGTAAATTATGTAAGGAATAACACATAGGGAGGTGTGCTATTATGGGAAAATAATCAGTGATATGGTGTGATGTGGCCTGAAGTGAAGAAGATTTACTGTTTCATAAAAGTTGATTACTTTCCAATAATTTGCCAATGACAATTTGTTTTAACAAAGTATGGTTACTGTATTGGCTTGCATTGGACCTTAAAACTCCTTGCATTAAGGATTCTTTAATGGTGAAAAACTTATCTCAGACTGAAACTTGAGACTCCTTAATACAAACCGGATTCCAAAAAAGTTGGGACACTTAACAAATTGTGAATAAAAACTGAATGCAATGATGTGGAGA
>JAQQZT010000038.1:28486943-28498767 GCA_030068275.1 Clarias platycephalus | reverse complement strand
GTGTGTGTGTGTGTGTGTGTGTGTGTGTGTGTGTGTGTGTGTGTGTGTGTGTGTGTGTGTGTGTGTGTGTGTCACAGGCCAATGTGTCCAGTGTGACTCCAGGAACCCAGTATACAGTGACAGTCAGTGCAGTCGCCTCTTCAGGGCTAAGCTCTGCCGTGAGCCGCTCCATCACCACCACTGAATCAGGTGTGTGTGTCTGTGTGTGTGTGTGTGTGACTGTGTCACTGTTTATCAGTTGAAAGTAATGATCTAAAATGTGTCTTTAAAAAGTTTAGTCCGTTTCAGACACCTCTGTCACCATTTAGGTGAAAACCTACTTTAGCTTCTCTTAAACTGATTTCGTCTCCGCTGTATAAACTACACACGGTTTGAGTCTTGCCTGGTGTGGCTCTGTTGTGGCTGATGGAGTTTGTTACTGGGCTAGAAAGCTGTAATGCGCTGATATGAAGCACATGAAGCGTGAACATACGCTAAATGCGCTATATGATAAAGTTAACTTGACTCCACTTGTCTACATGCGTTTAAATGATACAGACGGCACCGGTAAATCTGGCTAACTTTTTATTTTATTTTAGGACCTTTATTTATTATTGATAAACAGTAGCGTTTGAGTGGTGTAAGTTTCCTAGTCACTCCATGTCAGTTCCTCCGAAGTCCCGCAGTGTAACAGTGTTATACTCGTCATTGTGTCTCATCAGAGCATCTCTCTAACTGCTCCTTTAAAAACGGATCCTCCTGTAAGACATTTTATGAAAGGGTCATGATTCAGGACCTGGCAATGATGATCATGAAGACAATGGTCAGTCACACGATAGTGCTGGAATGAAATGATTAGTGAATTGAATGCCAGGTCTGCTAGCCAAGCAGCTATTTTCCTTTCAGTAATGCAAAGAGTGTGTTTGTGTTATTGAGCCTTAATTTGATTAAAATTGGTACTCAAAAAAGTAGAACTCAATGCCTCTGGCATCAAGAATGTCTTGTCATATTCCTTACTAACTCATATGCCTAAAGTGCCCTCAAAATACTTCAAGCAGGGAGGAAATTAGTAGAGAAAAAAAGGATTCCTGGCATACCAATGAAAATATTCAATCACATGTACAGTATTTGAGATATCACAGTATCACGATATGACAATGTCGACAACCTGAAAACACCATGTCTCCTCTGCCTAGTGGACGAAGCATAAAAACACATCCTTATTGCTGTCGAGCATGGACTACAATTAAGCAATTAAATTAAAAAGTTTCAATAAATAAATACTCCTGCAGCACCGTGAGTGAGTTTGAATCTCACAAGCTAGTTTAGCAGTTTTAAATCTGAACTTCAAGTACTGATAGAAATATTAGTGGATACAATGATAGGAAATAAATCTGCACTACATTACTGCTGTCCTTTTCGAACTCAAAGTCACTAAGTAAAAGTGGAATGCAGCTTAAAACAAATGTACACCGCGCTGTGATTGAGCTCTTGATTTTGTTTGGCAATAAAGTGTTGATAAACTCTCACAGATTTATATTAATGAGCTCACTCAAATACTATAGGAACAACTAAACTTGTTAATGATCTTATAATTTTACCTGTTTAAAACTTGATAGTTTGTTTTGCATAATGTTTTTCAGTAGTTTTTCAGTACACATATACAGTATTAACTTGTACACAACAACAGGTCAGACTTGAGCAACTTTGGACATACTTGTTAAAATGTAACTACCTTTTAACAATTTAACAAAAATAACTAAAATTTAACTATCAGTTTAGAGAAATTAGTTAAATTTGTAACTGTGGTAACACCACACATTGGCTTAAAAAAATTAATTAATATTTTTGGATAGTTAAGATCAGTGTATTTAGAGTTTTAGGACAGGTTTAGCTGTTTCTTGTGTACATAAAACCTGCATTTATTGTATTAGTTCAAGAGAAAATCTTTACGCTCTGCAGTACTAGAGAGCAGCTGCCTGCCAAAACCCACATTCAAAACAGTTACAGAAACATCTGATAATGTAATGTCTTCTTAAACAACACTTTGTCCCCTTAGTAATAAACCAATCAACCATCTTAATGGTTTATTCTGCTTATATTTTGGCTACATATTGTACAGTATTACAGGGAAGAATTTAAAACACCTGTTAATTACACTAACTTTGGGTTGCTGTTGGTCACCAGATCCTCAAGTCATGGTTAGTTAGTTACTGTAGTTCCTCAAGGTATGGAAGGATATGGGCTGGTGGAGCAAAATAACTGACAAACAAATCATAATCTGATGATAATAAATAGTGTTAGGGTAGTATAAAAGTAATATAAAAGTAATATCATGCTTGAGGTCATGCAGTTGTACTGAATAGCACAACATGGTTGTAATACCTTCAGTGCAACAGCACTCCCTCTTCTAATATTACTTTAACAACATAATTTAAAACAGGAGATACCTTGGATATGTCATTAAATGTAACTATGAATCGATAAAGTGGCATTTATTGGTAAAATAAAAACGTTAAATTATTGGAAAATTGCTGTGGTATAAAAAGAATACAACACTTCAGGATGTAATGTTTTAGGAAAATAATCGCAGATTAAGACCTTTTATCTCTAAATGTTTTTACATTTTTTCATCGCTTATAATATATAATAACACACATTTATATACATCTAGTTCCTGCAGCTCCCTTTAAACCAGAAGGAGAGCGAGTGGGCTCGAATGGAATCCTCCTCTCATGGAAGATGCCGTCTCCACCTGACCTGAGCATCCACTCGTTCGTCATCAGATACAAGGAAGTGTGTCCACATCCTGACCCAACCTTCCTAGAGATCACGAAGAGCCTGGACATCCCGGAAACCCTGCTGAACACGCTCTCACCAGGAGCCACCTATAACATTAAGGTATTACTTTGAATTACTGTGTACTTGGATCCAGATCCAAGATGCTTTGTGACAAAATCTGTTGTGCATCTTGGTGTTTAAAAAAATTAATTGAGCTGAACACACACACACACACACACACACACACACACACATCACACATTGAGAACTTCCAAGACGTATACAGTATGCAGTGTTAAATTACTAGTGTTATTTATTTGGACACAAATGATTGAATGTCAATTATTCATTGACTTAAAGGCGTACACTGCATTCAAGACAGTAAGCTACCTGTTACTCTGATCATAAGAAACATTAGCTACCATTAGCATAATTATGGCCGTGTTCATGTGAAACATTAGCACATGATTGTTTCCCCTATCAGAATGTGAAAATGATAGTAGTTCTGATATTGATGGGAATACTACATGCTCAAAGTTAAGTAAACATTATGGTGATGGTGAATGAAGAAAATTCCCACATTAATATTGTGACATCAGTCATTCACATGTTCAATTATTCTGATATTTATTCAAAAACTTTTCTGAAATGCTTGTGTTTGGCCAGCATTAGTACAAACATGAAGTGTGCAATTATGTATCGAATGGTCACTTATAATATAACCTCTCTACATGTGTTTACAATATATAAATAAAAATAATTGATTCACAATATATTGTAACGGGTTTGACGCATGGGCGGCACCACAAACACGGACATGAGGCATGGTCTTATGGCAAAAGAATCAATTTACTTTAAAAAAAGTGTAAGAAAAAGGTTTTATGGAGGGATCATGGAGAGAAAGGGAAGGAGGTGTGTGCACGTGCAGCTCTGGTGGCAGTGCCCAGCTGGCATGCGGGCCCAGGCTGGCGAGCAATGGTGGCGGACAAAGTGGCATGGGCAGCAGCTCCTGTGTACACCGTGGACACTCTTCTTCCTGCTAATCTGGCCAGCCAGCCCCTCTCAGGTCTCCATTGGGTGCGGCCTCAGGCGGGAGTCCTCTTCAACGTCCGAGGGCTGGATCGGTTTTCCAGCTGGAAGCAGGAGCCTTAACGTGGATCCTCATCGGCAGCAGGATCCTGAAGGCTGTGCTGGAGTGTGAGTGCCATGGGAGTTCGAGCTGCGATCAAACGCCTGCTTTCAGTTTCGATTTCTTTAAAGTCCCTGACCGCGATACATCACCCCACTCGCATGCCACTCTTCCACATTTGTAGCATCTGCCGCACAACTCTACTCCGCATCTTCAGAGTGATACCAGACCAACCAGAAGCCCGAGATCCATTATCGCTGATGATGCTGCATCCGTGCTCATTTCCAGCGGCCCCGCCCCTTCATCCCCCTGCAGGCCGCTGGAGGCCGCCTACCTAGTGAGTCTACAGAGGGAGCGAGGAGCGATAACAGATTGAGGCGCACATCCATCACAGGCGCGGTGACAATATGAATATTATTTAAAATATATGAATAGAAATTATTCATATAAACACATTTGTTTAGTGGTTAGCCAACGTGGCCACGTACCTCCAGGGTTGAGGGTTCAAATCCCTCCTCGGATCTCTCTGTGCTTGGTGGTTTCCTCTTGTTACTTGTTACAAATACATGCAGGTTAGACTAACTGATGTTTCTAAATTGCCGTAGTGAGTGAGTGAGTGAGTGAGTGAGTGAGTGTGTGCATGTTTGTGCCCTCCATCATCCATCCACACAACATTCACACACACATTCACACTCCACAGGCTATTTGGGAGTCTTTGGACTGTGGGAAGAAACCCACCAAGCACGGGGAAAACATGCAAACTCTATACACACGGACCCTCAGCCTGGAATCGGACCCGGACCCTGGAGGTGCAGGGCGACAGGGCTGATCACTGAGCCACCATGTTTGTGCTTTGTGGCACGTCAACCAGGATGTACCCTGCCTAGTGCCCCGAATTCGCTTGGGATAAACTCCAGGCCTCCCAAAACCCTGTATAGGATAAGCAATATAGAGTAAGAGTAATACAAATACACTTTAATAAGTGTGACTTTAAATGGTTAAGCTTCACACTTGATTTTACACTTCTACTTAATTGTGTGTAGGTGTGTAATGTCTGTATTTTACAGCTGAATTGCTACAAATTTGTGTTTAACATAAGGTGTGTGAAGTGCAGTGCTGAGCGGACATGCAGAGGGACTCGAACCGGCTGTGGGAAAGTTGCCAAAGACATCCATTCCATTGATCTCATTAAATTATTCAGCAGCTCTTAATTATTTATCTGGTAAAAAGATCTATGGATGTACGATAGATCCCTGCGGGTTTTCCGTTATTTTTCTCCCGGATTCACAAACCCGTCAAGTTCCAATCAACAAAGCAATCAATTTGTTTAGTTTTTTTATTTAGAACACTATATGGCACAGAGAGTGTGTATGTGTGCAATTTAAAATAATGTTTTTGTTATTTACCAACGACTCCTTTTAGGTTGCAGCAGTGAACAAGGCAGGAGTCGGACCCTTCAGCCAGTCACTGTACTTCAAAACTTCAGATGCTCGTAAGTAATGTTGCATGTACAGTATTTCACTAATTCAGTTTGTACCTGTAGGTGTTTAAGTGCTGAATGGTTTTAATGTTTAACGTTTGCACACGTGTCCCTGTATTTTTTTCCCTGCAGCTCCTGGCATGGTGACGAACCTCACGGCTTTTGCTCAGAATCACTCCTCAGTGGTGCTGAAATGGTTTCTGCCCATACGCATCAATGGGCTCATCACTAAGTTCTCAGTTAAAGCCAAACATGCCAGAACAAGTCAGATAGTCCACACTCTGGATCTCAATGCAGAGGAGATCATGAATGGTGCTCTGCCTCACTGCAATGTAAGACTGCATCGTGTTCATTGGATCTAGTCTACTGACTACACACATTGTTTGCAGAATTATTTATTCAGGAAGAAATCTCTAAAAGTAGAAAATCATTTTGAGAGATACTTTGAGAACCCAAACTTTAATGGAGTTAATTACTCCAGTTTTCTGCCCAATTTGGCCATCTTACAAATCCTAGCCAGGTCTCCGCCATCAAAAGACAGTTACCACATGGGGAGGGTGAAGGCTAACAGGTGCTTCTAACTACGACTCAGTGGCATTACACATTCAGAGGAAAGCCCTATCTTCCCTCTTTCACATGCACTAACAATTGGCTAGTGTCACTCTCACTCACACGGTTTGGGAGGTTTACCCCCAGTTTCGTTGTGACATCTCAGGACTTAAACTCCTGCTTTCCTGATGACTGATGGTTTTTCTGTTACTGGAATGATGTTTGATAGGGAACACCGCCTGGGTCTTGAAAGGGTGCCAATACTTATGGAGCCGACCAAAAACAATAAAAATAAATGTCAATAAAACTAAATTAGAAATATACATACATATATTATATCTGCGTGTGTGTGTGTGTGTGTGTGTGTGTGTGTGTGTGTGTGTGTGTGTGTGTGTGTGTGGATGGGGTGTTGTAGGATGCTGCAGACTTTCTGTCCCGTGGAACTCCAAGCCCCTCCATAACCTCAGCAGTGACATCCGCGCTGCCGTCTCTCACCATGTCGGCCATTCCTCCCGCCTCCATCTGGAATGTGCCGATCTCAGTGGGGATGGACATGCTCCGCCCCTATACAGCCTACGTCTTCGAGGTGTCCGCCTTCACCAGTGACGGGGAGGGACAAGTCGCCAGCACAATGGTCCGCATGCCAGAGGCTGGTATGTTTGTTTACACACACATGGACATCTTTTGCACTGTTCCATTTGTCCACGTGGGTATAAGTTGAGGCAGCCTGTAACAAAATCACTGGCCTGGATTCCCTCCACACTTCTGTAACTCAGTCAGTGTGATCAGCTTTCCCCATGTAAGCTCTCTGTTTTGTGTGTTTGTGTGTGTGTGTTTGTGTGTGTTGCAGCTCCTGAAGATCCTCCAAAGAGTCTGTCTATATTAAACATCACCTCTAAATCTCTTTCTCTGTCCTGGGAGCCTCCAACCATCATCACAGGACGCTTTAGCTACGTCGTCCAGCTCTACGGTCCTGCAGGTACTGTAGCCTATTAGATACTGTATATTGTTGAAGGACATCCCTGTAACTGTGTGGAAACCAGGGACATGTCCTGTTACAGAAATATAACCAGCAGTAGTGTGACGTGACCCGATTCGAAGCAGACGTCGACCCTGAAGTTGATTATTTTCCCATAACAACATGCACTATTTTGAGTTTTAGGTCTCATCAGTGAGAACAGTACGAGTGAGCTGTCGATCGTTTACACTGGACTGACCCCGTACACACGGTACCGTATCATCGCTATGGCCAAGTCAGCCGGAGCTACTGGGCCTGCTGCGGAAACCAGCATCTCCACACCTTCAGAGGGTACACACACACACACACACACACACACACACACACACACACGCACACACAGGGATATGTTGAACATTCTCCTGCAGACACATGTACACATCTGGGGACTTAGTGAGGACACGCACATCTGGGGACCTGGTGAGGACATGCACATCTGGGGACACAGTGAGGACACGCACATCAAAAACCACACTGAGGACACACACATCTGGGGACACAGTGAGGACACGCACATCAGAAAGCACATAGAGGACACACATATCTGGGGACACAGTGAGGACACACACATCTGAAACCACATTGAGGACACACACATCTGGGGACACAGTGAGGACACGCACATCGAAAACCACACTGAGGACACACATATCTGGGGACACAGTGAGGACACACACATCTGGAACCACATTGAGGGCACACACATCTGGGGACACAGTGAGGACACACAAATCGAAAACCACACTGGGGACACAGTGAGGACACGCACATCTGAAAGCACATAGAGGACACACACATCTGGGGACACAGTGAGGACACACACATCGAAAACCACACTGAGGACACATACATCTGTGGACACAGTGAGGACACGCACATCTGAAAGCACATAGAGGACACACACATCTGGGGACACAGTGAGGACACACACATCTGAAACCACATTGAGGACACACACATCTGGGGGCACAGTGAGGACACACATCTAAAGAGACAGTGTGGACAGACACTGGGGAGAAAGTGAGGACACATGCATGTAAAGGCACTTTGAGGATACACACACACACACACACACACACAGGAATATGGTAACCGTTCTCATGCAGACACATCTACACACCTGGTAACAAAGCGAGGAGACAAATCTGGGGACACATTGAGGACACACACATCTGGGGAGAAAGTGAGGACACATATATGTTTACGTGTGAAGACAGTTTGAGGACACACACACACACACACACACACACACACACACACAGGGATATGGTGAACATTCTCCAGCAGACACTTGTACACACCTGGGGACAAAGTGAGGACACACACTTCTGGGTATGCAGTAAGAACACACATCTGAGGACAAATTAAGGACCCCCACCTCTGGGGACACATAGAGGACAGACACATCTGGGAAAATAGTGAGGAGGCACACATCTGAAAAGAGAGTGAGGACACACACCGCGGGAGAAACTGAGTGCACACACATTTGAAGACACACTGAGGATATACACACACGCACCTTGGACAGAGTGAGGACACACACACACACAGTGTTCTTGGTCATACACTTTGCTTTCTTTCTTTTAAATATGACTGTACAGTAAGTAATACTGTATGTCTAATGTGTGTAAGTAATGTATGAACAGTAGTGAGTAGTGTAGAGTCATGTGTGGTGTCAGAGACACAGAAAATACTGCCCCCTACTGGAAAAAACACATCATTGCATTGTGATGCATTTCAACATGTGGAATAAAATAACAATTTGTGTGTGTGTGTGTGTGTGCGTGTGTGTGTATACACATCTCTGTTAGCTCCCAGCGCAGTGTCGTATATCCGAGCGGTAGCTGTGGACCCCACGTCCGTGCGTCTGTCCTGGGGAAGCCCCACCCAGCCTAATGGTCTCATCACTCGCTACCGTATCCTTGTCCTGCATTATGAGACGCTCGTACAGGACATCACACTCCGAGCACTGCTGCAGGTCAACACTTATACACATCTACACAGGAAATGTGCAAACATTTGTGGAAGGCGAAGGAAATGAATTTAATGCCAAATTAGGATTTCAAAAATGTTACGTCATATGAAAAATTCATAGACGAATAGTATGTTGCATTTATTTTTTACATATATATTATTTGTGTGTGTAAGATTGTAAGGCGTAAGATTGGGGCGACAACTTTTAGTTGACAGCAATACTGACAATTTTGAAAAATTGTTGTGGGATTTTTATGTTTGGTGAGTCATTTAATGACCAAAAAGATCAATAATGAGCCTTTTATTCATAGGTAGAATGTAAAAAAATAATAAAACAGCAATTCCCACTTTTTAGACCCAGCAATGTTGAGACAATCTCATAACAGGATGAAATAACTGATAAGTTGTAAAAAAAAAAAAAAAAAAAAGTTGCTCAACTTTTTGATAGAGCACATTTTGAGTCACTATACTGTACATTATTTTCTTGAAAACGTGCTGAAACTAACCTGATTGAGCCATCTCTGCCTCTTGGTTGAGGTTTACTAGGCTTTTTTTCTTTTGGTATTACATATTAAGAGTTTTCCCATGAAGCAACATCTCAACCGTTTGGAAGAGACCTGTACTGGGTGTATATTATTTAAATAAAAAAATAAAACAAACACCAGCCCATTATTTTTTCTGTTAAAATATTTAAGGGGATACAAACCTTTGCACTTGATTTCACAAAAATATATATATTTTTTATGTTCTCATGTAATTTATGGATTTTGTGATTCATTTATTTTTTCATTTATAGAATTCAAGCCAGAATGGTGCTAGTGCTGGTATGTTGTCAAGAGTTTCCAGTGGCAGTTCCCAAGGCCTCCAACGCTCTTCCAGATCGCTTGACATCAGCACGGCTACTGGACACACTGCTTTCACTCTCAGCTCCTCCAGTCTTACAAGCCTAACCATCACCGAAAAACCCAACACTGATGCAACAAACTCACACACCACTGCTGTAACATCCAGCCTGATGGCGACCTCCACTGCTACACCCACACACCCCCCCTGGCTTGCCCTCACCTCTGCTAACACTAGCCCTGTGACACTGGATTCTGTGACTAACTTCTCACCTCTGACTTCAGGATCGGACTCGGTACCCATCGTGAGCTCCATCCAGCCACGACTGTCCACAAGATCGGCAATCACGGGCATGACGTTCCAGCCACGTGACTTCACGCAAACAGCAGTCACGAGCTGGATCGAAGGTAAGGATCCATGTAATGTTTATAGTCTGATCATATCCATTTGGGTATTTATTGTCTATGTTTTTATTAGCAAAGTGTTGAATGAACATTTTTCTAATGTATGAAACACTGACTAGGCAAGGAGAAATACCTATAGTGAATGCTAGGTAATTAAACATCCTGTACCAGCTCTTATCCACTATTCATCATTAAACTTGTGAGATTTCAAAAGAATTTCCATAGTAAAACATAACCATGGGCATAACTGCAATTGTACTTAATCTAAGCTAGCTCACTTAAACTAGCTAATGTAATAAGGAACAAGCCTAGTAGTAGTGTTGAGTAAGGTACACAAAATCTGTACTTGAGTAAAAGCAGCAATATACCATAAAATATCAAGTTCAAGTTCAAGTAGGCTTTTTTTCTTGTCATTTCAACCATATACAGTTCAGTACACGGGAAAACAAAACAACGTTCCTCCAGGACCAAGGTGCTACAAACAACATAAATTAACAAAAACTAACTAGCTAACTAAAAAAACCTAATTAGCTGACTAGCTGCATCAATATTACTTATATAACTTAAGTAAAAGTCCTACATTTAGGACAATATAATAGACAATATAACAAATATACATATTTGACACTCACTCATCTTCTATACCGCTTTATCCTGTATTCAGGGTTGCAGGGGCCTGGAGCCTAACGCAGGGCACACACACACATACACTCACTCACACACTATGAGCAATTATTTTTAGAATGCCAATCAGTCTAATCTGCAGGTCTTTGGAATGTGGAAGGAAACCCACCAAGCATGGGGAAAACATACAAACCTCATGCATACAGAGATGGGAATCAAACCCGGACCCTGGAGGTGCTGTGTGTCGACTGTGTTAACCACTACACCACCATGCCGCCACATATTTGACAATATAACATGAACAAATAAAATAGACAATATAACAAATAGAACTTAAGTAAAAGTCCTACATTTACAAATATACTTGACCAAAAGTACTTCCCTTTACATTTTACTTACATCAAAATGACTGAGCTTATGTTAATGTACAGAAGTCTTAAAGTCAAAGTCTCTCTCTGCTTCCCAACTGTGAACGTGCTGTTTCATCTCTAATTGCAACTGTCTCCACTTCTGATTTCAAACATCTGTGACATGATTAGGGAAGGCAAAAAAAAAAAAAATCATGCAATTATGATTAATAGGAAGCAGTTGGTGATATTACCATTTCAAATACTACCACTCTAGTTATGGAATGCAATGCAATGTACAAATGTAGTGGAGTAGAAAGTACAGATATTTATTGTATGATGTACAATAGTGGAGTAAAAGAAAATGGTATCCTCTAATAAAACTACTCAAGAAAAGTACAAATATGTGCAATATGTATTTACGTACAGTAATGAAGTGAATGTCCTTTCCTTAGTAGCATTTGGCCATTGTGTAAACCAGGAAAATTTAAAACAAGAGTAAATGAAACATTCAACGACCTTCCTGATAATTTATTACTAATTCTATGTCTGCATTAGTACCAAAAACATACTCATGCTTAGTCTGGAAAAAAAAAAAAACAGAATTCTACAAAATAATTGTGCATATTATATTATATTATATTATATTATATTATATTATATTATATTATATTATATTATATTATATTATATTAT
>JAQQZT010000038.1:28462714-28474542 GCA_030068275.1 Clarias platycephalus | reverse complement strand
GGAAACATGTGATAGTCTTCGGCCCTCCCGGCTGAGTGGTAGTGGTAGCCTTAATGAGGGAGCCCCCTAGTGACGGGTAGGAATTGGCCACGACTAAATTGGAGAGAAAATGGGAAATACCCCCCCCCCCCAAAAAAAAAAAACCAAAAAAAAAAGTCCCGGTTTGACTTGAACACCCCTTGTATTTCTTATTTGCATTACAGTTTTCTATAATATTTTCTGTTAACATTGCAGGCTGCTCAGTTATAGGAAATCTCTCAAGTAAGTGATACATGGATTAGTTTGGATTTTGTTTTCTTAATTGTTTTCAGTAGATAACATGAATTATTTTGAAAGTTGTATTTATTTAATAAAAAATTCTATTTAAATCCCAATTCATCTCCACATTAAAGATTCTATATTTTTCTATATTTGTACAGAAAAATCTGTACAAATTATTGTACTGTATTTTTTTACTGTATTTTTCCCCCCGTATTTGTACAGCTAGGTTTTTCCTATTTTTTATATTTTGTTTTATCTTTTATAGATATATTTTTCCTTAGCTAAAGTTTTTTCAATATTTTATTTCTTACAGTGGAACCTCGGATTGCGAGTAACGCGGTTTGCGAGTGTTTCGCAAGACGAGCAAAGATTTGAAATCAATTTTGACTTGGAAAACGAACAAGTCTTGGTTTACGAGTACCAAGTATCATGTATCACGCATGAGCTTCTTGTTTTGACGCCGAGCGTCACGTGATCACAACTGAGCCAACGGTTTTTCTCTCTCTTGCTCTGTGGAATTGTAGGTACTGTAATCGTCTCCCCTGCTGGGTCTTAGTGCTCGTCTCTTACTGGTATAATCAACATCCGTGCACATGTGTACTGTTTACTATAACACTGTGACCACGTGTGTGTGTGTGTAAGACATATTTTATTTTGTATTTATATGTGTGTGTGTGCCGCATGCGTGTACTGTTTATTATAACGTGTGTGCGCACATGTAAAGCAAAAGAAAGTCTCTTTAGTGAGGTTAAAGATCCATTTTCTCTCTCTCTGGTCAGCATGCCTGTGTGTGTGTGCGTGTGTGAAACTTAAATAAGAGAGGAGGAGGGATTACCATGTAAGACGAGAAGAGGGAGAGGGGATGGTCTGATTCCTCCTCTCCACTTACATTAGCTTCACAAACACACACACACTGCACCTGCACACATAAAAGGAAACACTTATCTGTCTGGATTTATTTTTACCTTTTTTTTTTTTAAGTAAAGTGCAGGTTAATTTTTTCGGGCTGTGGAAAGAATAATTTGAGTTTCCATTATTTCTTATGGAGAAATGTGCTTTGATTTATGAGTGTTTTGAAATACGAGCACCCGCTTCCAGAACGAAGTATGCTCGTAATCCAAGGTTCCACTGTATTTTATTCCATATTTATTTCCTATTAATAATCTTTTTTAAGGTCACGGGCGTTTGTTTAAGCATTTCACTGCATATCATACTGTGTATGACTGTGTGACAATTAAAATTTGAATTTGTATGATGTTAAAACCTGAAGCTGATACTCATATCCCTGTCTCTTTATTTAATGGGGATATTTCCCTTTTGTTCGATTTCAGGCCGATCAGTAAGAAGGCTTTCATTCAGCACGTGGAGGATCTGTGTGCCAATGACAACGCCAAGTTTCACGAGGAATTTGCTGTAATTTCTGTTCTGTGCTATAAATACAGATGTGTCTGTGTGAGAGCATGTGAGAGGGAGAGAGAGAGAGAGAGAGAGAGAGACGTTGCAATGCTTGCACGCTACATTCCATGACTTACTAATGATAGCTGATCGTCGGTGTTGTAGGAACTGCCGAAGCTTCTGCATGACCTGGCGACGTCGGATGCTGACCTGCCGTGGAACCGCTCCAAAAACCGCTTCACAAACATTAAACCCTGTATGATCCACTCACACACAGCCCAATCTGTCTTTTTTTTACCATGAACTTTAAGGAGGTCGACATCAGTCTAAGTTTACTCTATGGTGTTTTTGTTTGTTTGTTTGTTTGTTTTTAGATAACAATAATCGAGTGAAGCTGCTGTCCGAACCGGGGATCCCGGGGTCTGACTACATCAACGCTAGTTTTGTGTCTGTAAGACTCATTTACAGAAATCTACACGCCATGCTACTTATTTCACTTTCTACAGGTTTCTTTTTCAGTAGACATAATTTCTAGGGATTTTCTTAGCCGTCCACACAACCTTAGTTGAATCAGTTACGGCAAATTACCCCTCTGGGGGTGAATAAGCGTGTCTCATTAAGAGCATATGACCAGGATCAAGCACAACATTTTTTTTTAATCTCATTAGAAGAGAAAAAGAGAGCTGGTAATTGTATAGTAAGCTAATTAAGGAAGAAGTTGGAGCTTCAGACATGGTTTTCTCCCAGACTTCACATATTCTGTGCAAATGTCTTGAGCAACCCCTCTTCATATGAAATTAAATGATGTAGATTAAATGAAAAAAAAAATTGAAAGGTTGCAAAATACCTAAAGATACAATTTAAAAATGGATTGTTTATGCAGCCGCACCACTCAGCATCAGCAGTATACTAATCACCGGCCTGATCATCTGTTATCATCAGCACCTGTTTCAGATTAGAAGTTAGACATTTTTATGCTTGAATGATTCATAGTGTGGCTTAACAAACAGAAACCATTCCTCTGAAACTGCTCAGGTACAGGACACTGAAAACGTCCTTCAGGAAGCCTGGAAAATGATTCTTCAAGATTTTATTAAAACACAATTAAGTCCGGCTCTTTGGAAGCAAAATATGAAGAAATGTGGGGGGGGGGTCAAAACTTTTGTATTATACATAATGAAGTGTAGAATTTAAAATCATGTAGTGAGCATATACATGTTCATGTATAGTGAATAGAATCCTGGATTTCTTGCACACTTAAATAATTTGTGGGTAAAAATTTAAAATATATATAATAATAATAATAATAATAATAATATTATATTATATTATATTATATTATCCATGGTTTCTACAATACAAATACATAGTGTAAAGCTACTCCTGATATTTTGCATATTAGATTATAAATCCATTCGGTTTTTTTTTCATTCATTAATATTCATACTTAATAATCCTCACACTTCTCTCTGCAGGGTTATCTGTGCCCTAACGAGTTTATAGCCACTCAGGGACCTCTACCTGGGACCGTCGCTGATTTCTGGAGAATGATTTGGGAAACCAGGACTAAAACCATAGCCATGCTGACGCAGTGTTTCGAGAAGGGTCGGGTACGAGGACTTTCTATTATTCATTATAGAATAGTTCATTCTATTATTCATATATATTATTATTATTATTATTATTATTATTATTTGTAATTGGTTGGTTTCGTCTCCTGTAATTAATTATAGTAATTTATCATGTCGTCGTCTCTCGATGCAGATTCGCTGTCATCAGTACTGGCCGGAGGATAACAAGCCGGTCACTGTGTTCGGTGACATCATCATCACAAAGCTGACGGAGGACGTGCATCCTGACTGGACGGTCAGAGCGCTCCGAGTGGAGAAGGTGAAAAACTACACTCTTATTCCTCAACAATCTGTTTATTACTGTATTTACCTTCGGCTGGCTGTTCCCTCAGTATTCTCTGTTCCACCAAATCCTCAGTCTTGTCTCTGACTGTTACAAACACCGGCGACTCCTTTCACAAATGCTACATGTTCAATGTCTCCTCACAGGCAATGCTTATACATGTTTAATCTGTTTATTATGCAGAGATTTAGCTCCCCATACATCACCACATTACTATGGAAACACATAGTACATATTAATATGAAATACTGTAAGAAATGCCCTTGTAGTAAATCAAACGAGACATTCTGACTAATAGAAGAATAAAATGCCATCGAGCATGAGCAATGAGACACATTATATTTATGAGAGCATAATTTATCCACTTTTATTAAATCATTTTCACATACAGAATATCTTAAATATAGTGACATTTATCTGGCATTAGCTATAATTATATATATTATAATAAACACAAGATTAATGAAATTACACCTAGACATTTTTTGTACTTTCAAACATGAATATTGTTGTTTGATTGACAGATAATTTCGTTCATTATATCAAACATTTATTTATTTATTTATTTATTTGTTGAGATGATTTCCAGACCCTCTTGGTTTTTTTCTTAAGGTTATGTTAAACTGTTTGGATTTAGTACACTGTGCACACAAAATTCACAAAGTAAGAAAATATTCAGTTCGTGGCCTCTCCAGAACTCGTTACATAACAAATAATAAATAATCAATTCGTTCAATGTGACGTTTCAAACACTCGTACTGTGTATCACTTTCGCCGTAGCCCGCTGACTTCGTTTCTGAATCACTGCACCTTCAGCATTTCCTCTCTAACGTCCGTCACTGTGTCAGCGCTTTAAATCAGCAGCTTTAAAGCGTATCAGCGTGTCGTCTTCACTCAGCCTCATCCTCGTCTTATTCTAGATAAAGCTTCTGTTCTCACGAGACCCCGTGAATTATAAATCTAGCTTTCATGCACACTAAATCTCTTTTGTACAGGGTTCAGCAAATGAACGTTTGTGTGTGTAAAAGTGATTTTCTGCCTCCAGCATGGCGACTACATGGTGGTGCATCACTTTAACTACACTTCCTGGCCAGAGCACGGCGTTCCTGAGTCCAGCTCCACGTTAATCCAGTTTGTCAAAGCCGTCAGGTCGAACAGAGGTCACGACAACACGACCATCGTAGTTCACTGCAGGTCAGCCGCCCGTTTCATCATTCATCTGCATTTCAAAAGTATTCGCATCCGTACTTGTCAACTTCTTTTTATTATTTAATTATTAGAACGTATGTTTTCTGTAATATACAGTATGGAGCAAAAATCTTTAAAGTCTTCCTCACTTCTTCATATTTTACTTCCAAACATCCAGACGTATTATCTTGTATTTTAATATAGTCTTGAATAGTTCTCCAGGCTTCCTGAAGGACTTTACAATCTGATCTAGTGGCGCAAAATGTGCTCTTTAAGGGTTAAAGTAAAATCACTAATAATATCATTATATAGTTTATTGTTTACTGTGTTTATAATTACTGCTAAATCAAAAATATATTTCAAATCCCAAACATCTTAAAATGTTCTTTCTGTACCACAATGCTCCAAAATATCTCAGCTCTAATTGGCAGTGATTTTGTCTGCAAAGTACAGCACAGGTTTATAGTCTTTGAACATGTTGTGTTTCATCTCCTATTAAAGTTTATTAACTTACTGGCTGCTGGAAAGTTAGCGGAAACTAATTTGTTATGGATGTGCCGCTACATTCATTATAAATGATAGAACTAATGGAAAGTATGATGTGGTTTTCTTTGATAAATGTAATCATTGGCAAGGAATAAAAGTCTTTGTGGTGTGCCGTTATAGAAAAACAATCAACTATTGAGTGATAACCGTGACTCGGCTTTGTCACGCCATCCATGTCTGGAAATGTGAAACTTGATTCCCAGTGATTAAACAGGTTATTATACTGTATGGTGTGCACTAGTTAGAGCTCTCTAAAGGTTACAATGTCATCTGGCACCTCCAGTGTCTGGGTTCGATTCCCGCCTCAGGGTCTGTTCTCATGGAGTTTGCATGCTTGGCGGGTTTCCTCTGGGTCCTCCAGTTTCCTCCCACAGTCCAAAGACACGCAGGCCCACATTGCCCATAGTTTGTGAATGTTGACCGGAGGTCCTACCACGGTGGTAAAATTTGAATAAATACGGTAAGGGTAATCACTGTTGGCCCTCAGGGTCCCTAGTTGGACTACAGGAGTTCCTACATGGATGAATGGAAAGGTTACAGTAAGTGATACCTAACATTTGCATGTGAGCATCGTCAAAGTTTCATTCTTTACAATCTGAGGTTAAAATGCGCAGAACAGCGTTTCGGCACCTTCATAAAAAATAATAAAACAGATTCATGCGGTTCATACCGAAGGTTCTACCGCGCCGCACTGTATGATCTTTAGTTTATACTAATGTTAAGCAAACTGTTAAGGCAGCTATTCGGGTGGTGCGGTCTGGCTGCAGCTGGTCTTTACTTCAACAAATCAGAAACGGTGTGTTTTCGTTGTATGGCGTCAAATTGGGCTCAGCTTCATGCAAACGCAAAACAAGAATCATAAACAGAAAAAATAATTTAAAAATTATAAAATGCAGAATTATAAAATTATAAAAATTAATTATAAAAAAAATTATAATAAAATGCAAAATAAGGAATATGCTTTAGATTTCTTTTTTTTTTAGTTTTTTTTTAAATTAATTAATTAATTTGTTTGTTTATTTATTTATTTATTTTATATATTTTTGCTTTTGCCATTTTGTTTCATGTTTGCATCAAGCTGAACCCAGCTCAATTACTTTTCTCTCAAAACTCTGCGTGTCTCTAAACACGCAGTAGAAAAAGCCTGAGTTATTTTGAGGTGAATCAGTTTCTCCGCTGTAATTTTCCTCACCTGCCAAATCTCACACTTGAACCTCTGTTTACAATGATTGATGAACTGCACTGTGTGTATAACCTGAGTGTGTGTGTGTGCAGTGCGGGCGTGGGCAGAACTGGAGTCTTTATAGCACTTGACCACCTGATTCAGCACGTCCGAGACCACGACTTTGTGGACGTGTACGGCCTGGTGGCAGAACTGCGCAGTGAGAGGATGTGCATGGTGCAAAACCTGGTTAGTCTCTCTCTCTTTCTCTCATAGACACACACACATACTGTACTCATAGGGGTAGGTGTAGCTCTGTGGTTAAGGCATTGGACTACATATCGGAAGGTTCTAACCCCAGCGCCACTGAGTTGCCCCTGTAGGATCCTAGAGCGCGGCCCTTAACCCTCACCTGCTCAGATGTATAATGAGATAAAATATAAGTTGCTCTGGATAAGGGCGTCGGCCAAATGCCATAAATGTATTGCTATTATCTCACACACTGACCTTTAAATGAACCGTGACGTTAATTTGGGACTCTTTGTCCCGCAGGCTCAGTACATGTTTCTGTATCAGAGCACTCTGGATCTGCTGACCAGCAAAGGCAACAGTCAGTCCATCTGGTTCGTTAATTATTCAGCGTTGGAGAAAATGGACTCGCTGGATGCGATGGAAGGTCAGAAATACAGTCACGAAAATGTGTTACTGTAACAAAAGAAATGATGCTTCGTTAAATGAATCCTTGCTGCGAATTTATTTGACTATTTTTTTATTTTTGCAGGTGATGTCGAGCTGGAGTGGGAAGAGACGACGATGTAAAAGCGCAGATTTTTATGCCTGATGCTTGTGAAGGCTTCAATTAAGATCCTCAGCCTTGGGGGGAGGGGGGTTGACGTTGGGGGGCACTGCGTCCAAACCCTGAGCATGAAGAGCTGACAGTCTGCACACACACACGTTTGTTTGTGTGTGTGTGTGTAAGTAGAATCACTTCAGATCTTGCTTGCTTCATTATTAACTCATCAAAATACTGAAATACTCGATCCAGGACAGCACAGTGTACTGAAACGTACAGTTAAAGGATTAAAGATGCTGCTTACTTTTATTTTGTATTTTACTTGGTTTGAGTTACGAGGACACTTTTGATTGGAACAGCACAAAATATAATTTTTCCTTCATTATTATTTTTTATTTTCTCTAAACATAAAAACACTGTAAAGTTTTTTTTTTATATTGTAAAGTATAAACATGCAAAAAAAAACCTGGTTTAATATCTAGTGTATTTATAAATTGGTCATAATAATAATTTATGCTAGGGGACAAATTGATGAAAGCAAGTGACTTTTAGTTTCAAAAAAACATTTTTATTTTTCTGTCACTTTCTTTTCTCGACCTTAGCGTCATTTACTTCGTGTTTTGCATTTATTAAGTATTACATCATTTATTTACTTTACTTCACACATCCAGGATGTTACACGCAAATAAGCAGCTGATGAAGACGCAGCGCTGGTCAGCTCACTCTTTTAAATTTGTTCTTCATTTATTAACATTTTTATTATAAATTATTAAGCCAAATGTGTGTTTATGTCAGGAACTATATATATATATATATATATATATATATAGAGAGAGAGAGAGAGAGAGAGAGAGAGAGAGAGCACAGGACATTTTTGAGTGTATATTTTCAAAGGAAACAGTATTTGTGTTTTGAAATAAATGTGTTTTTGTCTGAAATATGCAGAGTCTGTGTAATGTCTAAGGATAAAGAGCAGCTGCATGGCTTCGCCTCCGTTCTTTAGCAGTACAACAGAATCGAGAGGTTTTTATTATTATTATTATTATTTATTGTTACCTACCAGTCAGAGATAATAAGAAAAATAAAAATGGATGACAGATTTAAACTTATTGAGAGAATATGGAGAGATTCAGTGCTCATCAGCTCCAGGTCCACACATCTGTGTCTCAGCACTGGAGAGACATGAACTCTGTTCCCCTGGATGATGAGGATGTGATGTTCTTCTGTGATGATGAGGATGTGATGTTCTTCTGTGATGATGAGGATGAGCGATGGCGTAGCTTCGGGTTCAGTGTTAGGGAATGAGATCTCCACCTGTGTAGGAGGTGTCTGAGAACTGAGAGATTTTTTTTTTTTGGTTTGTTTGATTCAATTCTTTACTTTCCAACTACATTGAATTGAGAAAGTGATCAAAACCAGAATTTTATGATATGATATTTTGGGGGTTTGTGTACTGGCCAGTTTAAATTATTTCAGAGGTTACAATCCATCCCTCCATCCCCTGTCAATTAAACTGATTATAGTGATGATGATGATGATGATGATGATGATGATGATGAAGAGAGCAGTCTAACACATCACTCCACATTTTTGGTTAGGTTGAAAAAGATAGACAGAAAGACAAAATGAAAAAATAAAAGAATAAAAAAACACTTAAGCCATTTGAGAAAGAAAGAAAGAAAGAAAGAAATTGCATTTTTAGAAAAAAGAAAGAAACAATGAAAGAAACAGAAAGAGAAAAAGAAAGAAAGAACTTATGAGAGCGAGAAACAGAGGCAGAGAGTGAGGATAATAAGACTGAGGTGTGATCGGCGAGGAATGAGGTGTGATTTGCTCTCAGGTGAACTCGGATGCTGACTGAATGCCGGCGTCTGCGCTTGAGCAGGATGTTATTTCCCCCGCGGCTCTCGGGTTTATTGCGGCCCGCGGAGATAACGAGCGACTGGAGGAATCTGAGAGCTGCAGTAATAAACCCTGCACTACGGCCCTGACTCCGCCTCAGGCTGCTTTCCTCCACCCGCTCTGACCCGCGCGCGGCCCCTCAAAAACCCAGCACTGTTTGCATGGCAATTTCACTTCATTATCAGCATCACACACATCAGGATCTCTCTCATCCCCGGAGCTAAAAGTCACGAGCCTCTCCGCCGTCTCCTCACACCACCGAGCTGAGCTAACACCCGTTAATAACCGCTGAGTCATTCCCTCACTCCTCTTCTGATGGCTACACTTTCCTCTATTCATGTCTTCTTATTTATTTAAACGTTTTAAATCTGTCACGTGCACCGAGTGTGTAAGTCCTGCTCTCTGTTTCGATGATGATGTAATTGTCATCATCGGACTTTCTGACGGAAAAGGTCTGATTACTAACAGAAATAATTAGACTTAAGTTTCTAATTCACTTATTTATCCAACAACTCGACTAAAACAGTTCTCACTTGCTTCATTTTTAGACGTTTAACTTTTTTTACAGCCTCAGCAGGAACGTGTAGATAAATGAAATAATTTCCGCATCATGCTGTTGAATGATGAAGTCTTAAAACAAAAAAGCAAATTACTGACAGAAAAACATAATTCAGCCATAGCAACATCAAATGTTAGAAAAGAAGATTTTTAAAGAAAACAAGTCAAAGAGAGAGAGAGAGAGAAACAAAGAGAACAAACCATACCAATTAACCTTTAAAGAAACAAAAATAATAAAAAAAAAAAATTAATGAGGAAATAAATTTAAAAAGAAAGGAAGAAAAAAAATTTAAATAACTTTTAAGAAACAAACAAATTTACTGTTAAGAAAAAAGAAAATCAGAAAAAAGAACAAAACAAAGACCTTCAAGAAAGAAAGAAAGACATTGACAAAATGAAAGAAAGAAACTTCAATAGAAAAAAAAACTTTTAAGAAATCAAGGAAGAAAAACATTCTTTAAAATAAAAAACAACTGGAACAAATATTAAAAAAGGAAAGAAAGAAAGAAAGAAAGAAAGAAAGAAAGAAAGAAAGAAAGAAAAATATCCATACCTACCATAAACATTTTTACGGCAAATCAGTGTATACAGTCTAAGATAACCATAACAGCAAAAACTTAAGGATGAGACAGGACAGGACAGGACAGGGCAGCACGGGACGGGACGGGACAGGACATTTAAAGCACTTGGTTTCTCTAGAACAGGGCCGGACAGAGCAGACTGGAACAGATCAGACAGCAGACAGTGTGATATCTGATAAATTTTATTCTCATTCTGGAAAACCCAGCTGTGCAAACTTCACAGAAATTCGTCCCTTGCACAAATCCACGGCAATAAATAAAATCTGACTTTGTTTGCTGTTTCTTTATCATTTCTGTGCAACACACAGAATGACATCATTAATAATCTCCTTCTGTACAAGTAGACAAAATATGCAAATAGTAATGAATAATTCTTAATACATATGTAATCCTCATGAATGACCCCCCCCCCTCTCTCCACACCCCGCCAAAAGAAAAACAGACTGAAGAAAATAAAACACTTAGTTTAAAGCATCTAAAATATACTTCTGTAGTCTCATGTGCCTGATATCGAGCTATGCATATTCATCTTCATAGGCAACTTTTATATGACATGCAGTACAGCAAACAATAATGTTACAGAGGTGCAAAGGTGAGCCACAAGGAGAATTCAAACACAATGCTAGTTTCAGTGTTTAATGAAAAGTATTGGCACGTCCTATGAATCCTGGATGCAAATAAAAATGCAGGTGTGATGTGTATTATGTCAAGCAATAAGCTGTCCAATGAAAGGCATGAGCCTGTGGATCATCATAAGTACTTATAATTACATCCGTATTGTGTTATTCAGCAAAAAAAAAGAAATCCTGTATGGACAGACTTGCACAGGATGCCTAAAGCAACCCTGCCTTTTTTATCCATGTTTGGGACCAGCACTAATGTTTCCCTAAAAGGGGCGTTGGCAGGGCAGCAAACCGGGCGTTTCACATGGCAGACGAGAAGTTTATCAGTGAGCCACTACTGCCTTTATTTTGTTAGATTTATATATATAGTTTGACTAACACAAAAATCCCGTTAATGTACTCTGATGTGAGATCTATTAGATTTGTACAGCGGAACTTTGGACTTACTAGCAGGCAAAAAAAATGTATGACAAAACAACTTTTAATGTAACTTTCAAGGGAATATAAATATACAGAAAGAAAGAAAGAAAGAAAGAAAGAAAGAAAGAAAGAAAGAAAGAAAGAAAGAAAGAAAAAAAATTTCAAGATAACAAAAAAGACGATGGAAGGAAGGAACAAAGAACTTAAAGACAACAAACAAACAAAAACTATTTTTTAAAGAAAACAACAAAGACAAAGGAAGGAAGAAAGCAAGCAACAAGGAACTTTAAGAAAGAAAAAAAGAAAGATTGTCAAGGAAACAAAAAAGATGAAGGAACCACACCAATTTATTGCTGAACCACGCCCCTTTCCTACTGAACCATGCCACTTTACTGTTAAACCACACCCCCTTTACTGCTGAATCATGTCCCTTTACTGCTGAACCACGTCCCTTTACTGCTGAACCACGCCCCTTTACTGCTGAA
>JAQQZT010000038.1:28421334-28439721 GCA_030068275.1 Clarias platycephalus | reverse complement strand
TGTTGGTATGGTTTTATATATAATTATAAGCAAAACATCAAATTAAAGAAGCGTTTAGCTTTTATCCGATTAATCGAAAAAATTATCACCCAACTAATCGATTATTAAAATAATCGTTAGTTGCAGCCCTACTTGAGTAAAAGTACAAAAGTGCCCACCTTTAAATTTACATAAGTATCAAAACTACTGAGCTCGATTAAGCTCAGACAGCATTTATCATAGTAAAAAAAAAAAAAAGGCTCTCTTCAAACGGTTTCCATTGCTGTCTGAAACCAAATCTGTTTCTGATCTCTAACATCTGCTATAATGTTACGTGTTTCATGAAGGGAAGAAAAATTATGCAATTAAAAGTAAAAAAGTATCGACTAGTAAAACAACTCAGTACAGATTCACGTCATAGTTAGTCCTGCCGGAGTCCCTGCCTGCACGCTGCACTAAATATACATTCACATTATACATTATGTAACTGTGACCAGACCTAACTGTTATCTCTCCTTCTCTTCGCTCTCTCCCTCTCTCCTTTTCCCTCTACCTCTCTCTCCGAGATCTCGTCGCATGGGTCCCCCGTGTGGTCCGCCTGGAATGCGTGTGTTAAATGGGGACGGTTCCACTTTTCCACAAAGACGGTCCTGTCCTCGGCTGATGCTGACAGCTGGTCTCTGAGGACATGTGACTTCAGTCGCTCGTTAGTTCAGGACTGGAGTTTCCTACAGTCTACCTGCGCCTTCAACAATGGACTGGACTCCATATTAACTTAAACACATCAACTGTTCTACTGAACTTTCTTAATCGCTGCTATCCGTTTTCACCCAGATGAGGATGGGTTTCCTGTTGAGTCTGGTTCCTCTCAAGGTTTCTTCCTATCACCATCTCAGGGAGTTTTTCCTTGCCACCGTCGCAGTCGTCCTCGGCTTGCTGATCAGGGACAGTCTTATTTTGATTCATACACATTCACATTTCATACAAACTGAAATAATTATTTCGATTGTGTAAAGCTGCTTTGCGACAATGTCAATTGTTAAAAGCGCTATACAAATGAAACTGAATTAAATTGAACTGAGTTCATAAAGTATGTCCCTAAATACAGTAACAGAGTAAATGTACATTACCTTCTCCCCGACTCTCTGGTTATCAGTCAACATTAATTTCATTTTTTTTAAAAAGCCCTGTTGATTTTTGTAATTAAAGGTCCCCTATTTAATTTCTTGAAAAGGTTAACATGGTCTCAGAGTTCCCTGACGTATGTCTATTAATCCTCCAGCTGAAGTAGACTTGAGATGGCTTACATATCCATTTCTATACCTCTAACATGCTGTTCCACTCCTGTTTCTCCGAACACGCCATTTAATTATTCATGTAAATGAGCTACTGCTGGGCCACGCCCCTCTGGAGAACAGCAGAGCTGAACAACAAGCTGGGGGAGGAGTTCTGCTTACTTATTATTTATATATGTAGGAATGAATGAGAAAAAGATTATGGAATATGGAAATATGGAAAATATTAATAGTGAAAAACAATACAATTTATTTTTGTTAATTTGCATGTCACTAGCATAAACCTTCTCCATACATTTGTGGAGGATTGTAAATCTGCACTGAATCTAAGCATATTTAACTACTTGTTCGAATTATTATTGTTACTAGAGGAACCTGAAATTTAAATTTCAACCACACGTCCATACCACGATGGAGGTCTAAATACAAATCACATAAAGTGTTATAGACATAACTGCTTAGATGCTTCATTGAGATTGATTGACAGCTTGATGCCTGACACCGGCAATTTGGGAACACTTGGGAACTTGGCACTTTGGGAACATTAAGCCACTGTGCCACTGGTAACTAGACTAGATCCATGTCCTTCCAAGTAGTACTAGCCTTATTAATATCAGCTGCTTTGGTAACCACATTAATATTCAGCAAATAACTGCATACATTTATTCATAAATAGATCAAATCAAAGTTACAGACAGACATAATGCTTAAATTATAAATAATAAACGATATAGATAATTATCTATATAATAAGACAATTTCCTGGCCATGAGACGCCAACTTGCCAGACTGCTGCCGTAGGGGGTTTTCAAAACAGGAAGCATGACTGACTCCCTCTTCACACAGACTGGAACTATAACTATTCTCATCACGTAGACAATATTCTTCATCTGCTTGTCAATATTTTTTTCTGAGGAGTGTCTCAGAGGGCCAGACGTCTACACGTCTCTCCACCACTCTCTAAACCTGAGACTATACCTGTGTTCAAAAGCAAGTCTCAGGAGGCCTTTACCTTACTCACTACCTTATCTGTGTGTGTTAGTCAGACATTAACGTACGACCAACAGGACTACTATTCTTGTGTTTAAGTCAAATCAGGACTTTTGATTCTGCAGAATCCAGGGTCTGGGTTCGATTCCTGTCTCTGTGTGCATGGAGTTTGCATGTTCTCCCTGTGCTTGATGGGTTTCCTCCAGGTACTCCGGTTTCCTCCCACAGTCCAAAGATATATAGATTAGGTTAATTGGTGTGTGAATGAGTGTGTGAGTGTGTGTATGCGTGTGTGTGTGCCCTGCGATGGATTGGCACACTGTCCAGGGTGTACCCTGCCTCGTGCTCCAGGCCCCCACGATCCTGAATTAGACTAATCGAATACATTCTTTTTTTCAATAATAGCAAACTACATAAGCTGTGAGTCCAATACCCCATCATAATTGTCTCATGTCTCTGATAATCACCTGCTAAATCTTATTAACATAGCGGTGTGCTCCAGAAGTGTCGTCCCACGTTAGCTGTGTATTTATACTACATGACCAGATATTTATTTATAATTTTTTTTAAAGCAATTTCAGGACATATTTTTTTTAGGCTGTGTTATTTGTCCAGCTGAGAATGCATTAAATCCACACTGACACACGGATTCTCTCATGAAGCAAAAAAATGGGGTGACTTGGGGGTACTAGGGCTTGAAACCCCAACCTTCTGATTAGTGACCATTTGAACCACCATTTAAAGAACTGGTACATACTTACACAGTGTAGTGTTATATAATACTATATATACCGTACTATACAATACTTATATTATAATACTATATACTGTATAAAGCCTTATTATTTTACAAGATTATTTAAAAATTGAATCTAAAATAATAAGGCTGTGTACAAACTATTTAAAATTGTACCAGTTCTAAAAAACTTAAATAATTGTTTTGAGTGTGTAAAGCTGCTTTGCGACAATGACAATTGTTAAAAGCGCTACACAGAGGGTTGGGGGTTCATGCCCCACTAGCACCAAGCTGCCCTTGTTTCTCTGCTCCACCAACATGGCTGACTCAGTGCTCTGATCCCAACTGCGCAACAACCTTAAACCTTAAGGGTTTAAACCTTAAAACCCTGCCCTTATTTGCCTTACTGTCACAAGAATAAGTGTTCTGCTGTCTTAGCGGGAGCATACTTTCTCTCTCTCTCTCCTGGTAACATACTGTAGGACGATCATAGGCACCTGTGAGAACATACCGTATATGCAGAACAGGTGAGGGTGTCGAGTGTGTTATGCTGCCCTTTAATGCAATACAAGTGGCAGTAAACACGCAGAGGCTGGCGTAAGTTTTATGTAATGCGAATATTTAGCCAGTGGGTAGGATTTTTTCAAAAAATTAAATTGCAAAGAAAACAGGGGGAAAAAAACAGTGCAACCTAAATACCCCGACTTCACTAACTAGGCTATTGGTTGTCTACTCGAATAGCACCTGCGACCTTCAATACATGGCTTTGTCAACACTGGCAGCGCCGCATCCATCACCCGTCTCTCCAAGTTCTCCAGGACTCCCTCCAGCTTCTTCCGTTTAATCAGTGGCTTTAACACATTTGGAGGTGATTTCCATTCTAGTGAACACTTTAACATGAATCTTTAACTATGGTTCATTATTCAGTGTTTTTTCCATCTAAAAAAAAAAAAAAAGACTGCAGAACAGTCTCAGGTTGCACATTGCCTGAAGAGCTCACCTGGTTACTCCTGCACCCAGTGAGATGCTTGACTGCAGTAGGCCAAAAGAACTCACAGTGACACAGGTGTCGCCAAGTATTTAATTGTTCTGGAAATTTCCTTATTCTTCTCATTCAGTTCCTTGATGTGAACTCATGAATTCCCCTCAGTGGAGTGACATACGGCCTCCGAGTGGCGCAGTGGTAAAGTGCTCGCTCTATCATCCGGAGATGGCTGGTTCGATTCCCGGGTGATGCTGTTACCTCTAATAGCCGGAGGTCTAGAGAGAGCTGATTGGCCGAGGGGATGAGAGGTACTTTGTGCTCCCACATTAATCACGGCTCCACAGCCAATCAGGGGCGTCTGTGAGCTCACGCAAGCGGAAGGATCGGATAGCGCTGTCCTCCGAGTGTGTTACACCGCCCCCAACGGAGCGAGCAGCTCGAAAAGATGCGGTCAGCTGGCGTCACGTGGTTCAGAGGAAACATGCAATAGTCTTCGGCCCTCCCGACTGAGTGGTAGTAGTAGCCTTAATGTGGAGCCCCCTAGTGACAGGGAGGAATTGGACACGACTAAATTAGGGAGAAAATCGGGGGAAAAAAAAAAATTTATAATAAAAAAAAAAAGTTAAGTGACATACAGTATAATGAACATCCTAGTGCAGTGAATTTGCAGTGACTTTCAGAACGTGATCCATGTGGTCTGTTTGATCTAATATCCCCTATAATGTCCGTTAAAGGAGACCTGGATCTGAGCCCTTATGGGTTAAAGGAAGGATTTAAGGATTGTTTTTTTCGAGCTTTCACATGAGTACAAAGATGTGATGATGTGTCAACAAAATAGCTGTCCAGTTGTGTGTGTGTGTGTGTGTAGCTACATATTAATGTCGTGAGCAAAGGAAGGGGAGACATGATCCGAGCAAGCAGGCCGCTCTTGTTTTGAGAAACAAATGTTCTGAGTGGGAGGCTGGAGAGATGTGTGAAACAAACAAATGTCAATTTTCTCTGATAATTTTGATGCCTTAGTCATTGCAGCCTTATGAGTGCACGCCAACACGGGATAAAGGACTTTCTGTTCGTTTATGTGGGATCGGCTCGGAGGCAGCGCTTTGTAATAATCAAATGTAATGCTGAAACTTTAAGAGAGAGAGGAAAAAGAGAGATTTACATAGTAAACCCTCCGGGGTACTGAGAAAACTTTCTACCTTGATGGTGTCCAAGCCGTAGTGAAACACTGGGATAAGTGCATTAGTGTAACAGGGGATTATATAGAGAAATAAAGGGCTTTTTACTCTCCCAATCAAAATTAAAAGTCCCGGTTTGATTTGAACACCCATCATAGCATGCAGCATATTATTCGGAAACTACAGTTTACTCATTAACTATAAGCACGAGTGCAGTTATAAGACAGAACCGCAAGCTACAGTTTAAACATTCATAAGATGAAGTCTTAATGAAAACAATTTACCAATTTCAGTCTTAAACCCGACCCTCAGCAGAGGTGATAAACGTACAGCGGTACCTCGGAAATAGGAATTTAATCCGTTCCAGAGGCGAGTTCCTAAGGCGGAACATTAAATAATAAAACAAATAGACATTAAACTTCACTTAACCTTAATTTATGATTCCTCTCGGCACAGACTGCGTTAAAAAACAAACTGAAAGTGTCTCTCTTTTCTTCTTGCTGCCGTCATTGCGAACATTCTTGGGACACATGGTGCTACAGTACGGTACGTCTCCACTAAATCTTGGACAAAATGCAAAAAAACACAAACAAACATGTAAACTCGCTTCGCCTGGCTTTCCACTGACGCAAACCAGTTGTGAACGGCTCTTGGACGCTACCGCGACTGATTTCGTATTCAGTTCAGCTCGGTGCTTCGTTCGCTCGTACGCCAAAGCAAAGTTTGTATACTGAGGCTCCACAATACCTCAATTAAATTCACAAATTTAATCACAGTAATTCATCTGAAAAAAATAATTCTTTGGCACTATAGTTGTGGTATAACTTTTTTTCATTTCTTGTTTTCTTACGTTGAATCAGAAATTTTAATTAAAAGTACAAAAGCAATTAAAAAGGAAATAGATATCTGCCTTAATTTCAAACACGTACTAATTTATAGTTCCTAAGAATCAATTAGTATGTTTTTTAGAACCAAGACCCAAGACACAAGGAAAATCATTCATAAACATCTTATCTATCTTAACTACATTAGGATTATTCCTAATCTCTGAAAACCTTAGCAAGCATTATCGTAACGTGAGCAGACAAAATAGCTGAACGCTACTAGCTAGCTGTTACAATACTGACTGCCGCGGATAGAGCCCAGTGATCGGTATTAGGTCTCGTTATCACTGTAACGTTTACTAAAGTTTAGATTTGATAGATTGATGCTTCAAAAGACACTTTACGACTTTACAAACGTGTGATTATGGAGGAATGCAGTGATGTTTGAAAAGTCAAAAGTACATATATGAAGTTTGTACTTTATAAAGTGCAGAGCCTTCAAAACCAGACTTACGTAAGCGCGCTTCACACGTCCAGTACTCACATGTTAAACAGGTTGAGTCCGATTCTGTACAGGCGCTTGCGTGCTACGTCTGTGGACAGCGTCCCACAGAGAGTGTCTGGGCAGTGCGTGCGCGGTAAGGACATGATCATGTTCTCGCCCGCCGAGGTCGACGTGCTGCTGCTGCTGATTGGCTCGGAGCTGTTCTCAGACACACTCTGATTAGTCAGCGGCTTCTCCCAGGCCGGATGAGCAGATTCTGCTTCGTCACCGGTCGCACGCTGATCCAGCGCTATCTCCTCGCTAGGAGGCGGGGCTGGAAAGTCAAACTCGGCTGTGGCGGATGATTCTGATTGACGCCCGGTCTGCACCCCTGCCTGAGGCTTTGTGTCGGTTTCCTTGGAGATGCCGTTGCCCAGGGAAACGGACTCGACCACGGAGGAGGACAGGCGGAAGTTGTGGTTGTCGATCTGCACCGTCACGTCTCTGAAGGCCATCATGAGTTTGCTGGCGCTGCGAGGAATGCTCTCAGAGGCGTTATGCGTGGCCTCCTGAAAGGCGCTGGCGTCCATGAGCAGCCCCTCTGGAGCTGGTCCGGAGGGCGTGGTCACTGTAGACCCGGCCCCCTCTTCATCATGGACAGAAGTCCAGCTGCTCAAGGCCTCGTCTATGGAGCGGGCTAAACTCTGGACCTGAAATATAAAATAGAATTGAGAAGAATTGATGGAAAGGCAGATTCTTCAGACCCTTCCTCTGGCATGCACGGTCGACGTTTCAAACAGAGACTGTTGATGTATGTAACACCTACAGGTTGCTAATTTCCTCATTTTCTGGTTAATGACAACAGCAGATGCCATGACGTGACCACAATACAAATTGGACCATGATGCATGACAACAAGAACAAGAACTGTACAGAAGGTTGAAGCTGTACCTGTTCGCTGAAGGTGTCCTCCAGGTTCGTGAGCGTGGTAGTGGCACCTGTGGGCATCGTGCTGGAGTGCGTGAGCGGGATGCCCATTAGAGAACATCCCTCCATCAGCGCCCGCTCAGCAGAGAATCCATCTCTCTGCACCCGCACCCTGCGCACAGACATGCGTCGAGGAACGCCGCTCTCCAGGACCGAGTTGCGGATCTTCTGGAAGTTCTTGCTAAGCTGGTACTGACGGAACGCTGTCTGGATTTTACAGGCCGCGCGGCGGGAGATCAGCGCGCCGCCGTACTGCTGCTCCAAATCCTCGATCTGCAGCGAGAGAGAGAATGAGAGAGAGAGAGAGAGAGAGAGAGAGAGAGAGAGAGATGGAGAAAAGAGCCATAAAGCGATGATTTCCAGACAGTATACCAGGATGAACACATAATACATCCACACGCCTTCACACTGAAAAGGCTATTTACTTTACTTTTTAACTTGTTACCATGGAAACATGCTTGATCACCAAGCTTTATTAACAGCAAGCTGATTTTAGCAAACACACCCACGTACAGCAGCGTGTAACCCTTTCTCTAAAGTTCAAACTCCAACAAAGTGGATAATTAATTTGAATAAATATTAATTTAAAAAAAGCTCTGCAATGTGTGTGTGTGAGTGAAAATTGTAACAACAAAGATATAGTTTATTTACTGCCAGGGTTTACGGAGGAGTCTGACTGGTATACAAACAAATGAAGGCATCTTCATGTATTAAATTAAATTAATTAATTAAATTAATTAATTTAATACATGAGTGTTTCTATATAAAAATGTACAATATGTGGATGAATAAGAGAAAATATGTCATTTTAGAAACGGTGAAATTTACAAACACTGAAAAAGTCTTTTTTTTTCTAAGAATGTTAGAGATCATTTCACTAACAACCTACAAGTGGTAAGATAACCACAGCTCAGTGGTGTAGCTGCAGTTCATTATGTTCCTATAACAGCACAACCCCAACATTGTTTTATTCCTTATATATTAAACAGCATGCAGGTAAAAGTCATTGTTAATGACGACACATTGTACTTTTTTTCTGTTTATTCTTCATGCTAGGAAACGTTCACAAATCAAACTTTTTGGTGTTTTTGTTTCTTACTCTTGACATTACATTTACCTGAACTCTAATATTCCATTAATAATCTGAATAGTCACTCAATCAGCAGCGGACATTAACTTCATTACTGTACTTAAGTACATATTTCGTGGATTTCTGTATTTTATTTAAGTACCTCGGCATACAAACTTTTTTCAGTAAGCCTCACGAATTTCCGCATTTGAGAACTGAAATTGTGCAAGAAATTTGCCTCTGCATACGCAGCATTATCGAGCATGCGGGCGAACCGAGCTGAATGAACTCGTCAAGTTGAGCTAAGTTGCGTGTACGTCCCTGAGCTGGTTGGCATCAGTGGAAAGCCAAGCAAAGCTAGCTTACATTTATTAATTTGTTTTGCATTTTGTGCACGATTTAATGAAGACACAACACCACAGGTCCCGCGAATGTTAGCAAGAACGCAGCAAGAAGAAAAGGGAGCCACTTTCAGATTGGTTTTTAGAGGAATCATAAATCTATTTATTTCATATTTTAATTCATTTACATGTCTTTTCTAAAACTTTTCATTGTTTTTATGTACAGAAATATGATTGTAGTGTTGGAAATTGGTAATATCAGTAATAATTTTGCGTGGCTGGAACGGATTATCTGCACTTACATTATTTCCTATGGGAAAATGCGTTTCGCAATACGAAATTTCCACCCTTAAGGACCACTGTAGTATTATTAGAGAATAGTTTTTAACTTTTACTTCACTACATCCAACAAGAAATCTGTACTTAATTACAGTCCGGCATGGTGTTGCATTACTTAACCCCATTATGATGTAGTATTTGAAGCAGGAACTCCTCCACCTGCTGACTATTATGTGTAATTGTGTGACTTGTCTTGACTTCGAGACATGACGGCGACAAAAACAGCATGTTCACAATCAAGAGAGAGAGAGAGAGAGCGTCTTTTCCTATTAGAAAGCCCACTGTGAGCTGATACAAGCCCTGTACTCACTTGTTGAATGCTTAAGTAGATTTGAAGGTGAGTCGTGTTGAGTAATATTTGCCCTTGGGAATCTCTTCTTTTACTGAAGTACAGGATTTGCGTTCCTTGCCCACCTCGGATTGTAAAGCAGAGACACACTCGGTACTGTACGACCGTAATCCGGTAAATCTAGACGTCCTCCATTTACATTCCACTCGAGTTAAAGTACAAAAGTATTCACCTTCAAATCTACTCAAGTATCAAACGTAAAAAGAGTGTGATTTATTACAGGAATAATATGAGGCGGCTCTGATGTCACTCTGGACTCTGTTATTATAAGATCATTAAATCCGCTCATTATCAGGAGCAGTCAACATGCAGGTGAGTCATTTCTAGTAGGGAGGTCTGAGTGGCTGAGAGAGGAGAGAATTCGAGAACAGGCAACGTTTCCTCTTAAGATCTATTTTAAACTTAAAGTCACATGTCTTCCCACATTAGTTCCCAGATATCAGTCTCTCTCTCTCAGTACTGATGTACTGAGATACTGAACTGTCAGATGGTACCATCACAACCAGTAGAAGCTGAATTTCTTTAAAAGTCTTTCAGTTAGTTAAAGTGAAACTCCACTCCACTGTTTTTGCATCTTGCAAATGCACTGTAGATTCCATTTACTTTATTTTAAATTCGAGTGTCACCATTGGATGTTTGTAATCATATTATGTTAATGCTAATTAGTTCATTTCACTACATGAGAGCATTTGGGTGAAAAGCTTTGAACGCTGCACCTAATGTGAAACAGCTAGTTATCTAGCTAATGGAAATGGATAAAACGTCACGTGAGTGCTGCTGATGTTGTATACCTCACTGACTCGCTCATCTTCTACAGTATACCGCTTTATCCTGTATTCAGGGTCGCGGGGACCTGGAGCCTATCCCAGGAGGCTTAGGGCATGAGGCGGGGTACACCCTGGACAGGGTGCCAATCCATTGCAGGGCACACACACATTACGGGCAATTTGGGAACGCCAATTAACCTAACCTGCAGGTCTTTGGACTGTGGGAGGAAACCGGAGTACCTGGAGGAAACCCACTAAGCACAGGGAGAACGTGCAAACTCCATGCACACAGAGACGGGAATAGACGCTGTAGACGTACGTGCTTCTGGGTTCGCTGCTTAATGAGAAAGAACACAAATATTGTTTCCCAGACACAATGTGTGTCCCCCGGTCATTTACTTCTGTGAAATAAATAAAGTTCTCTTGTTCTGTTCAATTTCCAACAGATTAAACAGAATTATAGCTTTTACCAGCCTTCCACAGCGGGGTTCTACTGTATAAATGACACGTCGCTCGCGTACGTGTGGCAGCTTTTACTTTTACACTTGCGCGAGATCCGAGCTCAGCACTCAGAATAATTAGCACATGCAAAAATCTTATTTAAATCGCGCTTCCGCCCGCTACTTTCCACATGACAGTAATAACCGCCTCGCGCCCACTACCTTCACACACAATTTAACAGGCTACACACGTAATGAGCAACTTTATATAAATAGCTGTTGGGTCGTATACAGAATGAGACTGGGAGAGAAATGTAAACAGACCCCAGGCTTTAAAAGAAAAAGACAAAATCACGAGTCCTGACCTGCCCTTAAGATAACAATCCATCTGTTATCAGTGTAGAAAATATAATAGGTTATAATTAATTTAAAAATATACATATATCATTTTCTTAAATAAGCAAGTAACAGAACACAAGATGAACAGCTGGAACATTTTGGGGTTGTTTTAGTCTCTTGGTTTATTAAAGGGGTGATTGTGTTAAAAAAAAAAAAATTTAAAAACACCCACAGCAAAGGACAAGCTGTTTTGCTAATAAGATCTACAGAGAATTGGTTCGTTCAGACTGAAAAAAGAAAAGAAAAAAAGCTGCCTGTTTTGCACAACAGCCGTAATTAGCCTGCAATATTAAACCTTTTCCACCTGGAGCTACAAGATGCTGGGCTGTGTTTATGCACAATGATTATCACCCACAATGCAACTTTACCTATACAAGGGGCGTTCAAGCCAAACCGGGACTTTTGATTGTGTGGAATAGCAGGAGAATAAAAACTCCCTTTATAATCTCCTACTAGACTAATGCACTTATCCTAATGTCTCACTAGTGCCTGGACGCAATCAAGGTAAAATGTCTTCTCGTGGACTGGAGACATGTTTTCTGGCAATTATTTCTTCTTTTTTATTGAATTTTTTTGGATTTTTCCCAATTTTCTCTCTAATTTAGTTGTGTCCAATTCCTCCCCGTCACTAGGGGGCTCCCACATTAAGGCTACTACTACCACTCAGTTGCGAGGGCCAAAGACCATCACAGGTCTCCTCCAAACCATGTGACGCCAGGCGACCACATCTTCTCGAACTGCCCGTTCATGACCGTTGGGAGCAGCGTAACACACTGGGAGGACAGCGCTATCCGCCCCTTCCGCTTGCGTGAGTCTCATCACCAGACTGTGCTTGAAGTCTTTTGTCAATATCAGTCGTTTTACATTTTTCGCTCATGAGAAATTTCATCACAAGTCCTGGTTTGACTTGAACACCCCTCATATACTGTGTATGTAAACCAGGGTTTTCCTTGAGAGCTCCATTTTCAAATCACAGTGTATATTTATATGAGGGGCGGTCATAAAATTGTTATTATTGCTAAGCAAAAGGTTGGTCATGAGCTTAGTCCTGCTTTACATCTCCTCCACCTGGCTAAGGCGACACACTTCACTAAACGATGGTCGAGCTGGTAGACATCATCCTTCTTTTTGGCTCTTGAGGAAAAGTTCCACTTCGGTAATCACGTCTGTCACAAAGTGGTTTCTTCAAATGATGGAAGAGAAATAAGTCACTGGGTGCGAAGTTGGGGGAGGAGGGGGGGTTAAGGCAGAATTTTGTACCCCAAGTTGCTCTCAAGTTTCACCGTTTCGTGAACTGAATGGGCCGGCGCGGTATCATGTAGTTGACGCACTTAGATTTTCCCGACGGGTGCATAGTTTTGGGTTTGACCCTCTAGCGGCATCATGCAAAGTTATCCATGGGTGGCTCAATTGGTTAAGGCTAATTGATTGGTGGGTTACTGATCAGAAGGTTGAGGGTTCGAGCCCCGGTGCTGACTTACAATTTCAATATTTTGGCAAAATGCTGTTGATTATTTTTTGTGGCGCTTATTGTTATGTATCTGCATTTACTAGAAGCAAATCCATGATCCAGTGTTAAGTACACAATCCTCTTACCGCTGCGGCTGAAGTTTGAATCCCGCTTGGGCCGTAAGTACAGAATTAAGGTTGTTTTGAAGATTTTTTGACTTTTCTCCGATTCTACTACTACCACTCAAGCGAGGGCCGAAGACTATCATGTGTTTCCTCCGAACCCCGTGACGGCCCCCAACCGCATCGTTTCGAACTGCATGCTCACGCACCGTTGGGGCGGCGTAACACACTCGGAGGATAGCGCTATCCGCTCCTTCCGCTTGCGTGAGACGCCCCTGATTGGCTGTAAAGCCGTGACCCTTAATGTGGGAGCACTAAGTACCCCTCATCCCTCCCCTCTGAAAGAGCTCGGCCAATCAGCTCTCGAGAGAGGTTACAGCATCACCCGGGACTACAACATTGCATTAAGGGCATTTGTTCAACCCATCACATTCCAACGTTATCCCATGTTGTTCCAAAGCCATTTCATCAAATCACACTAAGTTTCAAACACAACTGAATGCCTGCATTGTCTCAACGCCCGTAAAGTTGATGAATTAACGTCGCTCCAATGTTTTGACAAGTAAAACTTCCAGCTGGGAAGACTATCAATCATTCCAGATTCATATACTGATCAGCTCATCTGACATTTTTATTAAAAACAAAAAAAACAAAGAAGATATTATTGACTGTTGTCATGTTGTCTACAAAACAGTTCTTTTATATTTTCCATCTCACCATCACTGTAACCCTGATTTAATCTGATACAACCAAATGACAAGTCTTAATTATAAGCCAGTTTAAATTAATTACACCCAAATAATCAGAAAAACGAACAATATGGCTAATGTCCAAATAAAATGTTCGAATATTGGATTCGGATCGTGCCCGAAGTCTCCTGGGATAGGCTCCAGGTCCCCCGCGACCCTGAATATAGGATAAAGCGGTATAGAAAATGAATGAATGAATGAATGAATGAAATATTGGATTCAATACTCAGTTGTCAATTTAAGGTACAATATGACGAATGGTGGATTATCAGTTATTTCTGTTTGATTATGTGGACTATGTGGACGCTGACCCTTCTTCCTTGGAGCAATATTGAAGTAAAACGAGAATGAAAGAAAGAAGAAAAAGTCCCTTAACCTGGCACACAGTTTCAAATGTGAATCAGAGCGAATTAGAGACCGGAGGTGGGTCAGAACAAAGTTTTCTGTTCGGTCTGAAACAGCACGACACGTCAAAGGGATCAAAAAACTCTACTTCTCTTGTCGATCAGAAATGCTTCACCTATTCAAACCTGGCCCTGAAATCACTGCAGAAATCACTGCATGGACTTTAATGCGTTTTTTCCAATGTAGAGTGGACACACACTGACCAAATGCATTTGGACCAAATGCTGGGGGGGAGTTTGTCTGTGTCATCTGGCAACCTTGGTGAATCGGAGAGCAAAAAAAGAAATGCGTGATAGATCTTGAGTGAGTGAAATTCGTCTCAAAGAAAGAAACAAAACAAAACGCTCAGCTATGAACAAATAACACCATACAACATCCAAGAGTGGCAGTATTTCACACTATGACGGTTAACCTTTGGATTTAATCCGTGATTTACGGCTCATGATAATCTCTGATAAACATGATGAATCTGATTCTGATTAATCTCTGATAAACATTTTAGTTTACTTTCATAAAGGTTCTTTACATTGCAAATGACCGTGCTCATACAGTATATTCAAATTCTTTCTCACACACACACACACACACGCAGCAAACATAATTTACGTCACTGCGCTCATAATGATTTATGCTTTATTTGGCAACTAAATCAGGTCATTGATGTTCTTTAGTAACACTTACTCAGCTTATACTCAGAAGCATCTCAAAGCAGCACTCACCATCAGGGTTGAGGAGAAGCGTACCTGTTTTTGTTTGAGATCAGGAGACAGGTCGTAGTCTGGGGTATGTGGACAGGACATAGGGCTCAACCGAGCAACGGTCTTCTCATCTTTCTTCTCCTCTCCTCCAACTGGATGGACTGACCTGCTGAGAACGGAGACATTTCTTTATTATCAAGTCTAGCACAAAAAATGTCAAAAACAAATTGCTAATAATGTTGGCGTTATTGTCTGATGAGCTTGCTTTGAGCAGCGGTTTGGAGTCCATCCTAAGTCAGAAGGTGAGGCACATTCTCTGGATGCAGAATGCAATATTGTACTCACGCACTCACAATTTGGAGACACTACAGGTATTTGGACTGTAGGAGTAAACACACCCGGCACAAGAAGAACACGCGAACTCCACGCACACAGGCTGAGATCCAAGCCGAAACCCCTGGAGGTGCGAGGCGACACTGCTGAAGCGCGCTGCATTTAGAGGAGATGTAATGACATGCAGTGAGATGAGCTGCACAGACAGCATATTCAGGATGGGATTGAGCCAAAACAGAATCGTGTCTTGGTTTGCACTTTGATTAATTGTAAATTGTGATTATCACTCGCAATGTGATTTACTGCCGTGATTCACTCATTAATACAAACAAACAGCAGGTCTTCAAATTTGCCAATTGAAGACAAAATTCTATCTATATCTATCTATCTATTGATCGATCGTTAGTGGTTAGCACCGTCACCTTTCACCTCCAGGGACGGGGTTCGATTCCCACCTACACAGTGTGCACAGGGTTCGCATGTTCTCCCCGTGCTTGGTGGGTTTCATCCAGGTACTCCGGTTTCCTTTGTCAATCCAGAACAGTTCAAGGTCATGCTAATTGGCATTGCCAAATTGCTCATCGCTTTCCTATTCAGAACTGGGCTGCCGTATCGCCCTGAATTTTGCACCCTTATATTGCAACATTTGGCCAGGTCTCCGTGGCGCGATGGAATACAAATTCCCTTATCACACCATCTTTGCTCCACAACCACTTTGCTCCTAGCTTCCTTTCGTTTTCGCCGGATCGGAAAATGAGACATGGCATCTCTAAGGCCTTGAAAAACTCTCTCTTTTTACTCTGCTCTAGTAAAAATCATGCTGATCAAAAATATTTCCCCTCTTTAAAACTGGCCCCATAAAAAAAAATCACCCTGTATACTTTACTATGGTTTGTAGATTTGGACACACATGGAAAAACGCATTTGGGCTGCTTTTGGAAAAACTGCCATCCTGCACTCAATTTTAGAAATACAGTACAGTACACCCATGACACTTGACATCCCGCAAGTTTAAAACCACCTCTTGAATAATGGAATAATCCAGGAATCTGCTAAACCACCCTTGGGTTCCTCTGATATAAGTGAGAGTAGCACAGGAGTGTTGTTGGCTTTGACATCAGTGACCCTGGTGGATAACTTCTCTGTGAGGTTCACATGCAGGCGGAGGGGCAGCTGGAGGCAGTGGCTCAAGCCCTCAACTCACACACACCCTCCCTGGAATAACACACACGCGTTTGTTTGTATTTGAACCGTATAGACTAGGAATAAGATGCTTTCAGTGTTTCGCTCAAGAAAACTGGTGCACCACTTTGCCAAGTCTCCAGGAATTATATTCTTATTATAATGATTATTATTATTATTGGTATTAATATTGTTATTATTATATTTTGCTCATTTTAACCACCCAGAAACAAGCATAAAAATCAAGTGATTATACGTGTCTACGGTATTTCTTTGCCTATGTACACTGTTTTTGTTTATATAGCAGGCTACAATGAAATAGAATAATTTTCATCATATTGCCCAGGACGTGCTGATAAAACAAAGGATATGACACTTTACATTGAAACCATCATGACATCTGTATACAGTATATTCAACATATTTTATTTGTCATGTACACGACCATACACAGTATGATATGCTGCAAAATAATGCAAAAAAGAAAGGCTAAAATCCGTCTGGGTTTCAAAGGTAAAATTATTTACTGTTGCGCCATTGTCTTATGCCGTTTCGCCCCTTATCCATCGTGACTTACATTTTTTATCTAATTATACATATAAACAGTTGAAGGTTAAGCGCTTTGCTCTGGCAACTTGGTGCTCATGGGGTTTGAACCTAGGACCTTCCAAACCCTTTACAACCGAGCTACACCAACCCCACGCTTCAGGATCCAACATCAGATCTTTCGTTATTTTGAACCTTTGATGCAGGCAAACAGAAACGGGCAAATAATTAGTGTGAGACTTAATATTATGACAGGCGTTCAAGTCAAACCGAGATTTGTGCATCCAGGCATCTATTCATTTCCTATACTGCTTATCCTGGAGGGTTGTGTCCACACACACACACACACACGGTACACATTGGACGCAAGATTCAAACCCACAACCCTGGAGGTGTGAGATAACAGTGCCATGGTACCATGGTAACGTTAAAAAAAACGTATTCCCACGAGAGTTAATCACATATAGTGAGGAGTTAATAGTGAAATTACCCAGACTGGTGGAATTCGAGCTGGATGTAAAAGGGTGAACACTGGGATTTAATGAGAACAAAGGCATGTCTTAGTTCACACTCAGAGCTGAAGTGCTTTTCTCTCATGCATTACCCACTCCGGAGGTATCCAGTACCAACTTCTGTCAATTTCTAGTAACCACAATGTTCCAGACACAAGTATCGGTCCGGTGTGCTTCCTGCAGATATCAGCAGTGAGACAGCAAGACTATCCCCAACTATTCCTGACTCTCAGGTTTTCCATTTTTATGTCTCATGGTACTATTAGTGGTTTATCTGAACCTTTCTTTTTATAGATTTATTATTCTGTTTTTCTGAATGCGCTTTTTTCCCCTTCTTCTAACGATCTGTTTAGGATGCAGTTTTAAAAAGAGGTTCGTGGAAATTCCTCTGCTTTATATAAAGCAATTTTAAAATTTCCAATAAAAGCATTAGCAAGCCCTTGATTTAATTTTAAGGAAAAGCATTATAGGGTATTGTGAGCTAATGTGCAGGTTTTAAATATTACACTAGACATCTAAAAAAAAAATAATAATAATCATCAGGAATAGCTGCAGCAAACATCAGCTAAATTGGAGTGTACTGATTCATGGGATCAGCGGGATACATCGGAGAGAGGAGAAATTGATCTTAGCAGGCAGCCAGATGTGGTAGAAAGACAGGAATCCTGTTCTCAAATAATAAGGGTAATAATGTTCAGATTTAGATATTAACTTCATAGGGGGAAAAATAGATTGTAAGATAAAGCTGATTAAAAGTGTTAGAAATCAAGATAACTGCTGGACAGACCGACACAAAGACTAATCCTTAATCAAGTGCATCAATTTTATATATATATAATTTTTTTTTTTTTTTTTTTTTTCCCCTTTTAATCATTTGTAACCGTTTGGGGCGGCACGGTGGCTTAGTGGTTAGCACTGTTGCATTGGTTCTCCAGATTCCAGGTTTGATTCCCGTCTCTGTATGTTCTCCCCGTGCTTTGTGGGTTTCCCCCGGGTACTCTGGTTTCCTCCCACAGTCCAAAGACATGCAGATTAGGCTAAATGGCGTTTCCCAAATTGCCCATAATGTGTATGCGTATATGTGTGTGTGCCCTGCGATGGATTGGCACCCCGTCCAGGGTGACCCCGCCTCGTTACCTTTAGTCTCCCTGTGTTACGGGAACGGGGTGAGGACTTAGAGAGAGGCATAGTGGCAGAGATAAATGCTGAGAATCAGTCTTTTAATGAT
>JAQQZT010000038.1:28372462-28389392 GCA_030068275.1 Clarias platycephalus | reverse complement strand
CACACACACACACACACACACACACACACACACACACACACACACACACACACACACACACACACACACATACATAATTGAGTGTGTTTGTTTTCTCAGGGTGTCTCAGAGTGTAGAAAGGAACCGCGCTCACCTTCAGGCCGTCACTGACCGCATTAAACTGGCTCAAGCGCGAGTCGACAAGATTAAAGGAAGCAAGAAAGCCACCAAGGTGACAAACACACTTACACAATATAACACACACACACACACACACACACACACACACACACACACACACAACAGATCTGTTACACCAGGGTGAATTCTCCATTCTGATTTGTCAGCAGAAGGTGTTGATTCATCGATTCAACATTATTGCCGTCTGTAATACAGATCATAGGTTTATACAAGGGGGGCATTCAAGTCAAACTGGGACTTTTAACTGTTCAGAATAACAGAACACAGTCATAAGAGTTTTAAAAACTCCCTTTATTTCCATTTATTAACCCCCTGCTACACTAATGCACTTATCCTAGCGTTCGACTAGTGCTTGGACACTACAGATATCAAGATAGAAAGTTTTGCTTCACGTCTGAAACCCTGGCCTCCCAAGAACTCCTTTAATGGCCCAAACACAGTAACCTCCCTTACTGGGGGGGTGGGATGGGGTGGACCTCACCAGTTTCAACAAATAAGAAAAAATGGCTGTACTGTAAAGCTGTCCTAATGGTGAATAACCCCCTCCAACACAACCGAGTTCACAGTCCAATACAGTGGAAAACAGCTCCGAGGAGAAAATGTTGTCCTCGCGATTTAAAGGCGCAGGGACAACTCTGTTACATTTCACTGTGAGATTAATTTCCTTCAGAGCGATTAGGCTTTTTGGCCGTACGTGCTGTTTAATTAGAAAGAAGAGAAGGAAACACGGATATCGTTCCTAAGACAAGTTGGAAATGAGCAATTACTTTTACTTCCTTTATTTCCGGCAGATTAAAAACGGGCGCAAACCACGTTGCACGTGTAGCTTTAATGCTTCGGGCGTCAGATTGATATAAACAGTCTGGAATCTTTAATCAGAATGATTTCGGTCGGCTTGAAGGAATATTGTCCGTGTAACTGCAGTCAAGAATATGATTAATTTTTAACTAAACGACTTTAGAAACAGCTTTTACATTTTGGATTGTCAGAATTAAAAACTAAAAAAAATTTTTTATCTAAATTTAAAAAAACTAAAAAACCCCACAAAATCACACTAACAACAAGCAACATGAGTAACTTGTCACTTGCCAGAATCATAAAACATGTTTTAACTCTACCACAGCAGCCTCTATCATTATCATGATGTTTGTGTTTGATGTTACCGACATTATTTCTGTGCTCAAACCATTATACAGTTAGTCATAGTTATTATGCAGGAGGAAACGCTACATTATACGCTACGGTGCGCTGAAGTGACCCCAAACAACCATGACGGGGTAATTAAATCATGAGCTAATTCCTGTCATTAATACGAAATCCAGGTTCACAGTCCCGTCATGTTTGAACCTGACGAATTGTCTCATCTTCTGATATCAGGACACGTCGTTATGTCTCGTGCGTAACTTAGTATTTATCATTATCGAGGCTGTAAATACATTATTAAACCGTGGCGTTAAATTAAAACTGATACGTACACGATGGGCCGCGCATGTCATTTGCAAGAGTTCATAAGTGTGTGTGTGTGTGTGTGTGTGTTTAGGTGTTTTCCAGTGCTAAATACCCGGCTCCTGAGAAACTGCAAGATTATTCTTCGATATTTACGGGTGCCATAGATCCGGCATCTCAAAAACGACCACGCTACAAAATTCAGGGCAAGCTCCGCCCCCTGGATGAAAAGGCCTTACAGGTGAGTCACATCTTTTTTGTTTGTTATTTTTTTTTTTTTTTTGGATAAAAATATCATACAGTGCTTGGATGTATAGTGGATTAAGATTCACATCAAAATTAAGATTTACATCCAACAGAAGGTTAAAGTGACACAAATCAGATTTTCTGTTTACACTCGCACGGCACTTTAATTCAGTTTCATTTGTATAGCTCTTTTAACAATGAACATTGTCTCAAAGCAGCTTTACAGAACATAAGAAAGAAAAATATCGTTCAAAAAGTCCTAGATGTTCGACAAAATCATCCGTAGTGAGCAAGACTGAGGCGACTGTGGTAAGGAAAAACTCCCGTAGATGGTCTGAGAGGAAACGGACTCAAAAGGAAACCCATCCTCATGTGGGTGCCAATAATAGAAACGCCTGCTCATTCTTGAAATGATGCAATTCAAGAGGAAAAAAAATAACAAAACACGCCAAAGCATCCATTGAACGTAGTTAATGTGAGGGTTCAGAAAAGAAAATTCCTCACTGTGTTGTGCCAAAAAAAACATTTGTAAAGTGAATAAAGATGAATTTATTTATTTTTGTTTGTTGGATTTCGTGTTTGCTTGCTTTTAAAACTAATAGTCCATGTTGTCGTGTGTTGCAGGAGAAGTTGATGTATTTTCCTGTGTGTGTGAACACTAAGAAGCGCTCGGAGGATGAGACCGAGGAGGGTCTGGGGAGTCTGCCGAGGAACATCAGCTCCGTCAGCTCCCTGCTGCTCTTTAACACCACAGAGAACCTGTGCGTCTCCGCACACACACACACACACACACACACACACACACACACACACACACACACACACACTTACTAGAAGCCTCTTTTACTTTATGCTTAACTCTGTAGCATTCCACCTGTTTGACTTCTGTACAGTTTACCAAATTGCGATTGCTGTGACTTGTTTGAACTGCTCTAGTTCTGGGGCAGAATTACTTCACCACATGAATCTTTAATACAAGAAAACCCCAAGAGTTTTAATTGTACTAAACTATACATATGCAGCACAGTGAATGTGTGGTTAAATACCCGTAGCACGTTTCACCTTCGCCAGATGATTTTGCTGTCCATCACAAGCCTTTTTTTTTTTTTATAGACCACTCTTCCTTTAGCGTTCAATTACATTTTTGGTTTCCTGGCTTTTAAACACGGTCCACAAATTTTCAATAGATTTGAGGCTCCAAAAGCTTCATCCACTCCATTAGCCGTATTTTGATGTGTATGTGGCGTCATTGTCTTGCTCGAGGACTTCATTTTGTCCAAGTTTCAGTCGTCTTGCTGATGATTTTAAAGTTCTGCTGAAGAATTCACTGTTTCTTCAACATTATCTCCAAAACACAGCACTACTTGGACCGTGCTTAAAAGCTGGTTTGGTGTTCTTGAGGTTGAAAGCTTCACCTTTACTTCTCCAGACAAACCTCTGGTCAGAACTTTTCCCCAGAAAGCTTTTTCTTTGACCCTTTTTTCTTTTTCTTTTTTCACTTTAGTTGAGTTTGATGTGTGGATTCTGGAGAATTGTCTTTTTCTTTCTTGGATGGCGAGTGATATAAAGCTCATTCGCCTGTAGACAGTGACACAGGTTCATGGTACGCCTGTGTTGATGGTTCCTTAGTTGTTCCTGACCACACAAACCAATTTCCTCTCAGCTCGGCGAAATGGCTACACCTTTCAATAACTTAGTCAGTTACTCAAGTACAGTGGAACCTCAGCATATTCATTCTGGAGGCGAGTTCTTAAGGCAAACATTTGTATTGTGATATGAATTTCCCTGTGAGAAATAATGCAAGCCACACGAAAATATTACAAATATTACCAAAAAAAATTTAAAAACGCACGAAAATCCGGTAGCTTTTGAACGCATCACGAAGGTAATATCGGTGTCGTGTGTTGACTCTTTCGAAAATGGCTGGACTGGAAAAAAAAAAATTATAAATGAGCTTCGCTTGGCTTTCCACTGGCGCAGACAACTTGTCCGCCGTTCAGTTTAAAAAAATTTTTTTTTATATATACCTAAAAATGCTTTGTATGCCGATGCAAATTTCTTTGAAAAGATTTAAATTCTTAAAGCGAAAAAATTAGTAAGGGAGGGCATTCATACGCCGAGGTTCCACTGTATCTGTATTTGTTTAGAAACAGTTCTAAGATGCGTTCCTGACTGATCTAAATGTAACATCATCTTTCTGAGATCTTCACTGAGCTCCTTGGATTTTTGCATTGGACTTCATGTTGGCTCAATTCAATAAGTTACAAACCCTTTTGTATGTTGGCACTGTGAAGCTACCAGCTGTAGTCGATCATCATTAACAGGAAGCCGAGAGACCTCCGTGTTTGCCGAATTAAAAAACATTAGGTCTTTTAGCAATTAAAACCCATTTTAATAATCTCAATGCGTGTGTGTGTGTAGTCAGAAAACTTATGCTCTAAATTCTTTAGGTTCTCTGACCAGTTTCTTACCCATGTGTGTTTATGGCTGTGTGTAGGTATAAGAAGTACGTGTTCCTGGATCCTCTTGCCGGAGTTGTCACTAAAACCCACAACGCACTAGAAACAGAGAAGGAGGAAAAGCCGTTTGATGCGCCGCTATCCATCACTAAACGAGAGCAACTAGAGAGACAGGTGAGAATCAGGCGTGAGAGGTGTGTGTGTGTGTTTGTGTGTGTGAGACTTTAAAACCCAATTAAAGTCTTTTTTTTTTATTTTTTTATTTGATTTGCTGTTTTCTATATAAAATAATTTTACATACGACTTGTCATGTAGAGCTGCAGCAGTTCTGAAACTGAAATTACAGCATCGTTTTTTAACATGAAAACGCCGCCATATTTAACCAAGTGCATTTGATATAAACCAGTCGTTTAAAATTACAGCTCACACAGAGCTGTCAGAGCTGCTGCTATCAGAGGTGGGATCGAACCGAGTACATGTACATCATTACTGAACTTAAATACATAGTTCACGTGTCTGTACTTCACATGAATAGTTCTCTTAGAGGAAACGTTTGACTTTTACTCCTGTGAAAAGTACAGCAAATATCTCTACTGTACTTTTACTCAACTACATTTCTACATGGCGTGGAGTTACCCAAGGACAGCAGCGTGTAGTATTTGAAGCAGGAGTTCCACCACCTGCTGATTATTATGCATAATTGCGTGACTGCCTGTCTTTCGAGACGCATCCAATAACCTGAAAGGTGTTTAAAATCAGAAGAGCTGGTCGCAGAAAGCAACGAAAACACCATAATCTAGAGAGAGAGATTTTTTTTAAAACCATGAAAAGTAACTACTAGTAACCACTATGACATGTTAGCTACTGTTAGCAGTAAATATGAAGATGAGAACTTCTGTACTTTTACTCGGGTACACAAGTAAATGGAGGACTTCTACTTTTACTTGAGTGATATTTCCCCTTAGGGAATCTCTCGTAAGTATGAGTTTGTGTTGTCTGCTCACCACCTCTGGCTGTTATAGAGAATTAATCAACACTTCCTGACTAATCATAATCAACAATATATTTTAATAATTTTTCTCTTTCTCTCAGACGGCAGAGAATTATTTCTACGTGCCCGACCTGGGGCAAGTGCCCGAGATCGATGTTCCCTCTTATCTGCCCGACCTGCCCGGCATCGCCGATGACCTCATGTACAGCGCTGACCTCGGCCCAGGCTTCGCCCCTTCAGGCGCCGTCAGCGCCAGCATGCCGGAGCTGCCCTCTTTCGGCACAGAACCTGACGAAGGTGATGAAAACTGAGAGTGCAGGAACTAAACCGGACTTAAAGCAGAACCAGCCTTCAAAAAACATTAAAAAAAAATTAATTTAGTTTTTGAGTGAATATTTTTTATATTTCAGGCTCCCAGTTTCGTTCCGAGGCTCCGCCTCCTCTACCCCCGCCGCCGCCGCCTCCTCCTCCACCCCCTCCTCTGGAGTCTCCTCAGGCAGCAGCTCCTCCCCATGGAGCTCCTCCAGCCCCGCCCCCTCCTCCACCACCACCTCCTGCTCCAGACGACACAGGTGGTGGAGGTGTGTCCACTCATGCCCCGCCCACAGGTGATTTAACATATTAACAAACAAAATATTACACTTATGGATATATATTAGTATTATTATTCATAGTGTTAGAACCTGTCCGTATGATGGGTGCGGAGTTTGTAGAAATAGTTAAAACAATTCAAAACTACTATGTAGATACATAATATATGTTATGTTTTTTATAATCCTGCAATCATTGTATCTTGATCCTTATCAATTTAATTTTAAACAAGCTCGTACTGGTAAAGTTTGATTCTTAAAATTTAGCTTTTGTCTCTAATTTTGCAAAAGTTTATTCACCCCCTTGAACGTTTTTGCTATTTATAGTCTTACAGTGTGCCAATGAAATGGACTTAGATCGTACCTCATAAATCTAAGCAAAATATATCCATAATACAGTATGAAGTCGTGTTTGCACAAGTATTCACTCCCTTTGCCGTGTAACCCCTGTAATAATCTCGGTGCACATAGTTTCCATCAAAACACCCAAAAGACAAGTCTGGGACAAAGTTCTAGTAAAACAATTTCTACCAGAACAAGATTTAAAAAACATATTCTGCAAGACGAAACCAGAAAAACTCTTACAATTTCTATCTAAAGTGCACCTAAAGAATCTAATGTACAATCTTGTTGTTCTGGCCAAAGCCATGTTATAATGTGATATTTATTCATTTTTATCTATTATTATTATTATTTCTTTCTTTTTTCTTTTACTTTCCCACAACTCTTTTAAATCACTTACATTATAACATAATATAATATTGGTTCGAATAAACCAGCTTAATATTTGATATGAATCTGCCATAAAATAGCCTGGGAAGCCGATACGGCAAAAAATCCTAATACAAATAAACTAAGTTCTAGTATTGATCAGTTCAATCCTGAACTTCTTTTTTTTTTTTTTTTTTTTTTTTAGCAGAACCACCAATGCTTTAGGAAATTCGATAAAAAAAAAAAAAAAAACTGCAACTATGTCAGTATAAAGCTAAGTTGTTTAATCAACCAAGTAAACAAAATCGTGGAAGTGTTCAAGGGTTAAATACTTATTCAAAGCACTGTTTATTTATACGGTATTTTAATGATTGTATTACACCTGATTTTTAAAATAATTTTTTTCTCTAATGCTTTTCTGGAATTAAAAAAAGATAGACATGACCAACCTGTTGCTTTAAGACGATTGTGTGTGTGTGTGTGTGTGTTAGGTGCAGTAAAAGGCGCCCCTACAGAGGTTCTGCGGCCTTCGGATGGGCGAGCCAGCTTGCTGGAGTCTATCCGTAACGCCGGCGGCATAGGCAAAGCCAAACTCCGCAATGTTAAAGAGCGGAAAATGGAGAAGAAGAAACAGAAGGAACAAGTCCAAGGTCAGAGTCTGGGTCAGACAAAACCGTACAAAAAAAAAAATCTAATTTACAGCACAGGATGCTCGTTACTCCACTGACCTTCATTTTGATATTTTTTTTCTCTGGGTAATTTTCCCGTAAGCTCTGGAGGGTTTGAATAATGCAGCTTGTTCAGATGATATTTCTTAAAATGAATAAATCACTCTTGTTCAGGATTGCATTATTATTATTAACCTCATTAAACCCTTTAACCCTGTTGTTTTTCTGCTCTTCAGTCTCAGCAGCAGCCAGCGGAGGAGATTTCATGTCTGATCTCTTCAATAAATTGGCCATGCGAAGGAAAGGTAGGACTTTATCTCTAATTGACAAAACAGTTTTTTTTTTTCCCCCCACATTAAACCAAACAACTCTGATAAAATACTTTAAACCAAACAGAATGTGTTAAAAATGACTAGTGATGAGATTATATTGAAAACACAATTGCTATAAAGCAGAAAGACTCTGAAGCACACAGAACAACATACAGTAGGCATGGGGACACTATGGACATGGGCATGTCTTTGACTGTGGGAGGAACCAGGAAGATCCTGCAGACTCCAGAGCCTGGGACTCGAGGCCACAGTAAACTAATAAATATAAATCTATACATATAATAAAATTGTAAAGTGGGCGTGTCTGTACGTTGAAGATATTTGTTGAAAAAATAATTTCTGGGAACGTAAGAAACAGACAAAAATTCCAAAAATCATCTTGATGTGTTCTGTTTGTTTGTGCACGCATCACATAAAAAAGAAAAATACTGAAGAATTGGGGTTTTCACAGCTGTATTTATCCGAGCCTGAGGTAACATATAGGCTTTGTTTCATCGCAATCGCCCTCCCGGGAGAAGAAGACATGCTACTTTGAAATTTAAATGTAAAACACCCTTATATCATTAAAAAAAATGATTTGACCTTGAAAAAAAAAAATCAACAGATAGCGCTGTACATTTTTTTTTTTTCTACAATACGCTCTTATGAGTGTGCAACTGAAATGTACTTAATAAACGCGATCTCACACCTTCACAGTAACACAAAGATTTTAGTTCATTCCAAAATTCAACAGATGGAGCTGTACATTTTTTTAAAAACGCGCTTGTGTGCGCAATTAAATTCCAATGTGAACAGTCACAGGCACAGCTATTCTTTAAATAAACCCGAAAAGTTAAAAGCATTCTGAGGTCTGTTAAAGGAACTATTTTTTATTTTTTTTTAAAAAGACATTTAGTCAACTGATTCTGAGCTTTCAGTTGTACTTCATCTTGCTCACATCATCTCTCTGTATAATCCACAGGCATCTCCGGGAAAGTCCCCGGAGGCGCAGACGCCACAGAACCACCCGGCAGCGCGTTCGCCAGGATGTCGGACGTGATCCCGCCCCTTCCTGCTCCCCACCAGCCGGGCGCAGAAGCCGACGATGACGACTGGGAGGCGTAGCCGAGACGGACCGCTTAGGAATGAACGTTTAAGAACTGAAAGCGCAGACGAACCGGTCTGAAGACGTGCCGACGTGACCCGATTTAGAGCGGTCACGTTAAAACACGTTTTAAAAAAAAATCTTCACTAATTTGCGTTCACTTGCTAAGGATTCCAATTTGTTTCAGTGTTTAAAAGATTAAGATGAATAACATTTCCCTTTTCTTAGTTTATTTTAGTCGCACAATCAGATTAATAAGATTTTCATCATTGTAATGTGTGGCAGATTTATTGTCCTATAATTGTCCTATAAAATGTCAGTATGGCATCATCTCTTACTTGTTAGTACCGTGTATAGCACTTAAGAGGCCGTCTGATAAACTCAGCACTTACACCCGCAGCGACGCAACACGACAACGTGAGGTCGCAAACATGATGTGCTACGTTAGCAACTTTGATAAAAGAGGATTATATTCATATTCATTGCACTTAACAAGCTCGCTGTATGTTGTTGTACAATATTGTTAGTTACTACTTGACACTTTTTCCTGGACTGGGTTGAAACCTGGAGCTTTTACTAGAGTAGTAGACGAGCCAATCGATGTATGATTTGTCCATCCCGGTGTATGAAAGGATAAAAAAAAAAAAAAAAGATCTAAAGTAGGATGGAAACTTGTGAAATGTTTTTCATTATAAAATCCGGGGCATGTGAAGTGTAATCTGTTTAACGCGTGCAATTACATTCTTTACGCACTGATTATTTTTCCGCCGTCTTTGGGAAAACACATGGCTCAGGAAGGACGTATGCAGGAAACCTTAAATGTGGCCAAGCTCTGGATTTCAAAAACCATGAATCTGACAAATAAAAAAAATAATAAATAAAAAAAATCACAAACCAGAGTGTGAGTGAGTTTGTGTACACGTTACATTTCCAGTTTATCTCAGTATATTAACTTTAAATGTTCGTATTAAACTGGATTCGAACTGAATATCTGTACACCTGCACACACTGGAGGAGACGTTATTTATTTATATGGCTTTTACAGGATTGCGCAACTTCGTTAACAAGACTTTGGTCTCGAACAAAACAAAACAAAATTTAACCTAAAGCCGAAGTTGCATCTGGAGACTGGAGGGGGTGATTGAGTTCGTGTCGCTCTCTGCTCAGGGCTGCGTCCGTCGCTTCTCCAGGAAAAACTGCAAAATCAGAAACATCCAGACACACACTCAGATCTAATGTACAGACAGATAGAGGTATAAATGATCTTATTCTAATCGTCTTTTATAGACCAGAAGCTACAAACAGTTGGACAGTTTTCACATTATGCAGTCAAAAATTAACCGCACACTGGCTGTAGAATTTATTTTTAATTAACTTTTAGATAAATAAATATTTTTCTACATAGTGTATTGAAAAGCAAGGAGACTTTGTCCAATCTGTCGATACGCTTTCATATTCCCTTATTAAAATTTTTTTTATTCTGAGCTGCAAGTCACGAATGCACCGCTGTCTTCAGTTCTTCATCAGAAGTGAATCTTCGTCCTCGTAGTTCTGCTTTCTGGGTACTGAACAGGTGAAAGTCTGACGGAGTGAGATCAGGACTATATGGAGGACGATTTAACACCTCAGAACGAAGTTCTTGCGTAGTTATGCGAGATCACGACGCCCTCGGATATCAGTCCTCTATTTCTCTGTTTCGACGATTGAGGATGTTTCCATTCCAGACTCCATACCGTTTACTCTCAGACTCGTAACGATGAATCTGTGTCTCATCAATAGTAATGATTCTCTTAAAGAAACTTTCACTTTCCTAAGAATATCGGTACAAATAGATTTTTTTTTCTGATATCCAAACGCTTCAGTTTACGCTACGAGTTGTTTCGGTACTTTTATTAACAAACTAATGGCACATCACTATAAACTATAAAATAGTATTATCTGTAAAGGGGACATGTTATGCAAAATGTACTTATCAGCCTCAAAAATAACCAACTAACAGCATTGCTTCACCTTCACCGTTGTTTCTCAGTGTAGAAAGATACAAAAATCAGGACCATAGAATTAGAAGGTGTGTACAAACTTATGAGCGGTAGTGTACATCACACGTCCTCACCTTCCTGATGCTGGCGAAGGCCGGCCCAAAGTTGCTGTGCGCGCGCGTGCTGCTTCGGATCCACTCGGGAAGTTTCTGCAGCGTTCCAGCGCGGGCGTAGCGCCGGTCACACAACACGATGCAGGCGTAGTCGCCCCTGTGGCGGATCGCGCGGCCTGGGAGGGTGGACGAGGGGAATTCAGGAAACGAAATGCGGCATGTTTATAGTATACATACAGATGTTTGCAAGAGTTTGCATCCCCCTTTGTTTACTGGTGAAAATATATCAGGTAATTTATCCGAGATCTGAGTGAGGCTCGTTTAGTGAGTTCAAGCATGGTGTGAAAAGTCTACCATGTAAAAAACATTTACGACATGACAAGTTTATATTTAAACTTTACGAGCAGGCCTATGAATTTCAGTCTGGGAACGCAGCAGAGGAGCGGCTCAGAAAACACTGACCTTTCACAGTGCAAGTTACAGGCATCATTCAGAAATAGAAGACAGACAGACCATAAAGTGGAAGGTGAATAACTGGGTTAAAAAACAACAACAACCGCCAAATAAATAAATAAATCAATAAATACACACATATACAGGGTGTCCCAAGAAATTTGACATCATTACGTAGTCTAACACATACTGTAGCCAATTCTCGCCCAAATGATCTCAGAAGTTAACGAGATACTAACCAAGTTTAATGTTTTACATTTAATTCTGTGTTGCAACAGAAACTTGAAGATCCTCAGTTCGAAAAGCGTCTTTGAGTGATTTCATCCGTGAAGCTTTATGAATTTTATAACCGATTTCATATCTGTTTGAATGATGTCAAATTTTTTTGGGACGCCCTGTATGTTAAATGGTATTCGGGTGTGCAAACTTTTGCACACAAATATGCAGTCAAAGAAACTATTTTTAGGATGTAATCAGGACTCATGTTCATGCATGAGCTTTTCTGTCTTCACTGAAGATAGATCTAAGAGAATATCTGACAGACGTGTGTCTGGTTGCCCTGAGGAAAACTGAAGCTTTTATTTAAAAAAAAAAAAGAAGAAGAAAAAAAAGAAGAATTTAATAAATGAACCAATAACTTTGCTTTAGTAGCTGTGGTCAGGTTTAGTGTTAGATTTAGGTAAAGCATTGATTAGCTCGCTTCGTTATAATCGTGTTTGTGAGACAAGTGTGCGACAAGCGTGTGAAGTTTTATACACACACAAACCCTCATTATACCTATTGACTGGTTGACCGCCTTCATGCACAGGTTTTCAATTAAAGCCTTCCCCGGACTTTTACCCTCCACACGAGGCTGGGGGAAGAAAAAGATCAGACATAATAAAATTATTATATTATTCTGTTGTGATTTTCTCTGTTACAAATAAAAATATTATCTATGAATATAATTTGGCTCTTCACTAACCATGTGCTTGTCTAAATACGCCATTTTCTCCTGAAGTTCTGGGGACTTGATGTTGGGGTACGGCATCCCGACCATCACGATACATCTTGCGCACACACACACACACACACACAAATGCATGTAGCTGTGAGACACTGATGAATTAAACATTACAAAGATTTTCATGTGAGCCCCGTTTGTAGTGTATGAATGTAACGGGAAATACATTATGCTTCATCCATAACAGTTATGTAAATGACAGCAGGCTGGAGTCCTTTAGAAACTACTGAAGAGCACTTTTATTATTAGGGATGATAATTATTAATCATTAATCACCTTAATCAAGCAAAGATAACTTACAAGTGAAAGTATAAGTTTTTTTCTATTTTTTTGTATATTTATATGTTTAAATAAATGTGTCTTTAACATCGTGTAATGAAATCAGCGTCCCAGGAAAGGTAAATTTTTTTTAAAAAGCCTATAAATGTCTGTTTTATAGTTTAAACCATAAAAACACTTAATTTAATTACCCTTAACAAATTAAAGAATGTAAAGATAAACCTGTGTACAGTACTGTACTGATGTGTCTCCCGCAGTGCTAGAATGTAAAATACTGACGTTACCCCTCGATATGTACTGTAATTCATGCATGTGTTTTCTTTGCCATCAGTACTGTAGTGTAAATACAGTAATAATTCACCGTTGTGTTCACTCTACAGTACTAAAAAATATATATACAGTGTTATATTTTATATGGAAATTTTGCTGAATTTGTTATTTTTGTGAATTTCATGCTTTATTTGTGTTACAAAATTAGAAATATATTCTTCTTAATAGTTTAACGTTAAAACGCATAAAAAATATGTAAAAAAAATTGCAGAGAAAATTAGCGATTTCCGTGAAATTACAGAGCGAATTATTAGTTAGGTTCAAAGGAAAAATCCGCGAAAGATTGTGACTATAAACTAAATGAACCGCGAGTTCACGGGAGGTTCGACTGTATGTAGCAACTTCACTGGCCATGATTTACAACATTTACAAACGACAACGATAAAAAATTTTGAAAAAGAAAAATCACAAAAGTAAAAACGTCTTAGAATGAGTCTTGAAAGTTTGCAATTCCAAGTATTTTAATGAGTGACCTATAAAAGGTTAACCGATTAAAAATTTATCAACCAACAATGTTTTCCATAATATTTCTCCGTATGTGAGGTTAGACAATTAGCAAAAATGCCGCTTCTCTCTCTCTGTCCTTATTCAAAGTCAAGTCAGCTAAAATAACCGTCTTACTCGTTAATTAAGACGGACTAGTTTAAATAAACAAAAAATAATAATTTCTCACGCAACTCATCCGTTGGGATTATATCAGCAGCTTATCAAAATGTACAATTTAAATGTTGTTAAAAACTTAAATTAAACTGAGAAAGAAAAGAATTACGTACGTCTCATCACCAATCATTTATACAAAAGCATGCAATCTGTTGACGATTTCCAACCCTCGTTATAATGTAGCTTTGTAACAGATAATGTGTCGGTTATTTCAAGGTATTCTCCAGCATTAGCGTGAAGTTCACAGTTCAATCAGTCAACTGCATTAAACAGATTATGAACAAAAATCCATGGTGTGAATCGTACACGCCTGCTTTCTGATCACCACAGCACTGAAACACACTGGACTTCTGTTAATAAAGTTACTGTGAGTGTGGGGTTTACACTACGAGTGTAGTGTGCATGACGTACAATTCAAACACAGACACTGAAACTCAGAACCGCTCTCACCTGCCCAGATCGTCGGAGAAGTTAATCCCTTCACTCATCTTTCCTCCGACCACAGAGAACAACAGCGCCCCTGACTGGCCACCTCCAGCATTGCTGCAGCGCTACAGCAGATAGGACACGATATACGGTAATATAAACACTGAATATATTCGGTAAGTATTAAAACGCAGGGGTGCTGGCAGCCTGATACAAAGCATTACAGTTTGAGATTCCACTGAAAAGGGTTTTATCCCTTTTTATATAAAAAAATTTCAATTAGTTAGAAGAACAACATACATTTAACCAGTTATAGAAAAAGTCATCACAAGCTGACCGATCAGATTCAAGACTTCAACAGCAGAATTTGTAATAAACAACTCGTATTATACATTTTATATATTGAAAGTCTAATAAAAATGTAAAAAAATTACCTCAATACCATATTTCATTAGATATTTAGATTAGATATTTTTATAGATTAACAAAAATGAATGTTATCATTGTATCAAAGACTTTAAGTGTTGTGATAGTATTTTTTTCCGGTCCTATCATGATTTAGATCACACATGCGCGCGCACACAGAAAATAAACGACAACACACCTGGATGCACTTGGAGTATTCAGACAGCACCTGCTCCACCTGACTCGCTTTCTTCGGTTCCTGGAAAATCTGAATCAACCATAAACAAAACTTCAACAAAATACACTTTAATATTCCATCAAAACACAAAGATTTTGTTTTAGCCTTTGAGTTTTTAATATCAATTAACTCTAAAAATATTGGTACCCTTCAAATATATAGTTTCTCCAGCTTTTAAGTAGTTTGCTTTAAGCATCTGGAAAACGTATTTGCCTTCCTTTGAAAAAAAGAAAAAAAGTTCTTTTAAGTACATTCTCTAAACCAGGGGAACTGAATTAAAATTTAAGAATGTTCGGTCACTAAAATTTTCTTGCAGCCCAGCTCCAAATTTCATGTTTGCGTTAGGATTCCGGGCCCGTATTCACAAAGTTTCTTAGAATTCTCTCAGAGAGCTCCTCCTATCTTAACTTAAAATGTCCTAGCTGGGAGTCCTAGACTAAAAGTGATTTAGGAAACTTCACAGAGCAACTCTGAGTAAGGAAAGTACAAAAACCCTTAATCTTAGCAAGGAGGCGTGGTCGACCCCGTTGCTAGGGATGATGCAACAAGTCAAAGACTGTGATTGGTTGATAAAAAAAAAAATCTCTGACCTCTGCAAATGTCTTGAAATATATGATAATAGAACAGACACTGAAATCAACTTTTAGCTTTACGTTCAGTGTTTGGGGAATATTTCTTCTTTCCGTCATTTTGTCCTCTGCTATAGAAACTCTTAAGCATCTTAAAAGTCCTCCTCTCTACTCTTGACAATTTAACCTTAGGAGCTGTTTTTAGGGCCAAGATGTTTTGTGAATCATTTTTATATTTACTAAAATTAAGTCCTAAGTTTAAGGGGAAATTCTAAGAAAATGTCATAATTCTAAGAATTTTCTTAGAATTTCATCTCAAGGAGCAACTTTTAGGCTTAAGAAGCTTTGAAAACCGTCCCAGACCTAAAATTTCCACAGCATTTCAGTAACATCAACTGTAAAATTTCAGTAACTACATTAAACATGTGGTCAGTTTCATCTTTGATGGCCGTGTAGATTTTCTTGTATTTAATGAAACATAAACAATCTTTAATCAGTCTTTAGTGAATCTTCATCTGCGCGATGCTGGGCTGTAAATGAACATGAAAAGACTCTGTTTGCTCCGTCACACACTCTCAGTTCACGTATTTTACACGACCTCAGGTCGGACTGAGGCGAACACGCTTGCTCTAACGAGCCGCGTTTCATTTCATCGTGGCGCTTCAATTACTTCTATGAATAATTTTTATGTCGAGGATTTTCAGTGTCAGAGGAACGTCCCTCGGGTTGTGTAGAAACATTTACCTTCTTTTTGGCTGCGAGTCTCTGCAGGACGCCGTTACTCTCCCAGTGCGCCAGAATTCTCCTCTCGTACTCGTAGGAAGGGAAGAAACAGACCACGCCTCCTGGAACCACGTTGCACAGGTTGGACAGAACACGTCCTGTCTCCTCCATCTGACACACACACACACACACACACACACACACACACACACACACACATATGATTTTTTTTTTTTTTTTTAAATGTTGATTATTATGGTTAGTAATTTAACTAAAATTACTAAATAACTACTATACAGTATATCAGGCTCATCCATGCAGAAATTTTGGATTCACATATGCGTGCGCGTGTGTGTGTGTGTGTACCATCTGTGGTGTATCTCTGGTCTGGAAGGTAAACTCTAGCTCTTGTCCAGATGGTCCGGTGCAGAGGATTATGGGTAGAATATTCTCCGGGGGGATGACATGACCTGAAGCACAGAATATTACAGACACAAATCGCTCTGTGTGTATAATGGAAGCAACACACACACACACACACAATCTCCGTCACACTCTTTTTGTCGCACGCAAACACACTCTCCGTCTCACACTTTCACATTCCCTTACTCTTGCACTCGCACGCACTCTCGCTCGCACGCACACACACACTCACCACATGAGAACTCAGCAATGCGTTCGCTAGAGACTCCAGCTGACAGGAGAAGCTGCTCCTTAAAATCGGAGACCTGAGAAATAAAAAAAAGTGTTACAGCATTTAGTTAATAAGCCTTGCTGTGTGTGTGTGAGTGTGTGTGTGTTTACAGGCTGCATGGTTCCTCCGGCGATCACCACGGCCCTGCATTCTTGGAGAACTTGTGCGAAATGAACCGCTGCGTTTAGCATCAGGAACTTCACACGGCTCTGAGCCAGACAAGCTGCGCAGACAAGGAAAGATGCGTGTTAAATGTATATTACAAACAATATATGTGCGTGCACACACACACACACACACACACACACACACACACACACACACACACACACACACACACACACACACACA
>JAQQZT010000038.1:28322591-28333712 GCA_030068275.1 Clarias platycephalus | reverse complement strand
TGTATCAGTCAGGATTTAGGCCTCATCACAGCACAGAAACAGCACTTGTTAAAGTAGTAAATGACCTCCTATTGGCCCCTGATCAGGGTTGCATCACTATACAGTACTTGTGGTACTTGACCTCAGTGCAGCTTTTGACACGAATGATCATAGTATTCTCCTTAACAGATTAGAAAATGTAGTAGTAATTAAGGGTTCGTACACGGTTCCACTTTTCCACGTAAACATGCCTTGCCTCGGCTGATGCTGACCACTGTTCTGCCTTGCCTTGCCTTGCCTCGGCTGATGCTGACTTGTCAGTCGCTTGAAAATTCAGGACTGGAGTTTCCTACAGTCTACCTGAGCCTGCAATAATGAACTGGATTCCATATAACAGGAGTAATATGGAATCCAGCTCAGTATGGTACAGTATGACTGCAGATCAATCCCTGCTATCCCTGTTGAGTCTGGTTCCTCTCAAGGTGTCTCTTCCTACTGCCATCTCAAGAAGTTTTTCATTGCCACTGTCTTCGTCGTCCTCGGCTTGATCATCAGGGACAATCTTATCATTTTGATTCATACACATTCACACTTAAATAATTATTTTGATTGTGTAAAGCTTCTTTGTGACAATGTCAATTGTTAAAAGTGCTATAGAAATAAAATTGTATTTAATTGAATTGAAGTAATCCCAGTGTTGGAGCAGAGGACAGAGCTGTGAGTCTCAAGGAGCTGATCATACCTCTTTGGGTTGAGGGTGGTAAAAAAATCTTGCGCCACAACATGATGATTGTTATACATCCTGCATTTACCTTAAGAGATAATAAATAATGAAATGACTGAGGCACCACTGTAGTTTAGAGAGAGAGGTCTTGAAACCACTTTGAGCAAAGTGTGTGAGAAGCCTGAGCACAACTGAGGTAATCGTCTTCCCTGCTCGGTCTTAGTGTGTATCTCTCACTGGAATAATCAACAACCGTGCGTGCGTGTACTGTATACTATAACACTGTGACCAGGTGTGTGCGTAAAACACATTTTATTTTGTGTTTGTATGCGCGTGTGTACAGCGTGTGTGCGTGTGTCCTTATTTTTGTATTTAAAACTTACTTGCTGGTTCAAGGCCTGAGGCCTCTTTCAAGTTTGAATGCATGCAAAAGTAAGAAAAAGCCAGGAAACCCCTAACGTGTGCACCAGGGCTGGCCAGAGACAAGTGAAAGGTGCTTAAAGTTAAAAAGGGTCAGATGGAACACGATTTTACAACCGTACACCAATGTGATTTAAAGCTGAAGTTGATGAATTATAGTGCCCCGCCTTCATAAAGAAAGTAAGGTTTTTACTCCAGGTCCCATTTCACTTTAGCCTCTGCCTCTGTCAAATTGAAAATTATACCATGAATATTATAATTAATAAATGAAATTATAGTACACAAGATACATACAGTTAAAACTGTGTACGTTTACAAATGGACTATGTGTTGTCCGGAACCATGTGATAATTGTAGGGCCTCCCAAGGCAAATTGGTCTCAGGCGAGGGGACAGAAGAATTGTATAAATTGGGCCACATGCAAAAGAGGGAAGTGAGAGAGATGACCCTGCCTGGAGAAACCCTGGGGCTGATTTCCATAGGCAGGCCAAGACAGAGAGCCTGGCTGGACACAACCTGAAAAAGCAACTACGTATTGTAGATACCCTTTCTTTTGTATTGTTCTATGTGTGTATTGTACCGCACCCCTGTGGAAGCTGAGGGCATTGTATCAGAGTGGTCAATGTTCAAAGCTCCTTTCGCTGAAGTTACAGCTCTGAACTCTGGTCTCAAGGTCCTGGGTGCCTTAAGGCAGGGGGTATTGGGGGGAGGGGGGCCAACACTTGAACGTTGTGATGGACACCGGTGGTCAGGGAAGCCATCCAACGAAAAAAGGAGGCCTTCAGGGTTAGGGGGGTGGGGGAGATATATGGGGAGGGGGGCACTGATCTGCCTGGGTCATCTCCCTGAGACATTGATCTCCCTGGGTAAGGTGTAAAACAACTCCAACAAAGCCCCAAAGTATGCGAAAGGCTCTGGGTGTTGAGGGGTGTCTTGGTTGACATGCCTGTTCAACATTGCATGGATGTGTACTCTATCTAGGTTATTGCTGATTTTTGAACCTCAGGTTGAAGAGTGCCAATGTGGATTCTGTTGTGGTTGTGGAAGGACTGTCCAGTTTTTTTTTCTTGCAAAAATCCTTGTAAATATTCCCTTCCACTCTACATGTGTTTTGTAGATTTGAAGAAGGTGCATGATCAGGTCTCCTGGTACAGTATTTCTATGCGGGGGTACAGGGGTTGTACAATGAAACTGAAATGCCTGGTTTTAGACAACAATAATTCAGTAGTATGGTGTAGGGCCTCCTTTTGCTGCCAATACAGCATCAATTTCTCTTGGGAATGACAGATACAAGTCCTGCACAGTGGCCAGAGGGATTTTGAGCCATTCTTCTTGCAGAATTGAGGCCAGGTCACTACATGATGCTAGTGGTGGAAAAAGTTTCCTGTCTCGCTCCTCCAAAATACTCCAATGTGGCTTAATAATATTTAGGTCTGGTAACTGTGCAGGCCATGGGAGATGTTCAACTTTACTTTCATGTTCATCAAACCATTCTGTCACTAGCGATGAAACCTATAACACTCATTGGCCAGTGTTTCAGTTTCATGGTTCAACCCCTGTACTTTGAGAGTATGGGGTGAGAGGGTCACTTCTCAAGGCCATCCAATCGCTTTATGCCAAAAGTGAGAGCTGTGTTTGGGTTCTTGGCAGTATGTTGGAGTTGTTTCTGGTGGGTGTTAGCCTCTGCCAGGGCTTTGCTCTGTCACCAATCCTGTTTGCAATTTTCATGCACAAGATATCGACGTGCAGGCATGGAGGAGAAGGTATCCAGTTTGGTTGGCTGAGGAATGCATTGCTGCTTTTTGAAAATAATGTGGTCGTGATGTCAACATGAATCTGTGACCTGCAAAGTGCGCTCTGGGTCGGTTTGCAGCAGAGTGTGAATCGGAGCGGATGATGAGCATCTTAAAATTTATGACTATAGTTCTTAGCAAGAAACCGATTAATTGTCTACTCAAGGTAGGGAGCAAGTCATTACCCAAAGTGAAAGGGGTTCAAGTATCTCGTGATCTTGTTTAGAAGTGAGGGGAAATTGTAGCATGAGGTTGGCCAGAGAATCGGGGCAATGGGGGCGGTATTGCAGTCATTTTATTGCACTCTTGTGAAGAAAACAGAGTTGAGCCTAAAGGCAAAGCTCTCAATCTAATGATGATTGATGTTCATTCCCACACTTACCTATGGTCATGTGGCAGACCAAGGACTAGGTGGAGAGATTACATTTCCCCACTGACTTAGGAATGCCTTGGGATCCCCCAGTCAGTGTTAGCTGAGGTGACCAGTAAAAGGGAATTTTGGGGTTCCCTGCTGGAATTGCTACAGTACACCTGTGACAAGATTTCGGATGGATGGATGAATGGACTATTAATAACAAATTGTTTTAACCCATGAAAAAGAGTTACTGAGACATACAGAAACAAGGATCCTATCAAAAGGCCATCATATATTTGTCAAGCTGCACAAATTAGCTTGTGACATATGTACATTTGTAAAATACACCATACAATGCAAAAGGATATAGAGGAGTGGGTGAAGAAAGTCAAAGGAGTGTTTTACCAAAAATGCCAGAATTTAGTCATCATTTATTATATTAAATCATTGTTTAAAACTGCATTTTATATTTACTTGAGTTATCCGTGTGCAATATTAAAAATTAGTTAGATTATTTTTTTTCGATTATTAGTCTTAGTATATAATTTTTTTATGGTTTCAAATGCTATAGTTCAAATGTTTTCTTTGCTTATGGCATTTTTTGTATGTGCCCAGTGCAGTAAGTAAAATAGATGTTAGGTTTTTCTGAGTGTGCTGGATAGTTTGAGTTCTTCTGGTAAATTTGGCATTTGCTCCTTTTTTTAATGCAAAACCCAGGAGTCTAGATTAGTTTTTTTATTTGATTTTATTTATTTTAGGTTATACATATAATATAGAAAATGTGTGTGCTGAAGCTTTTGAAACATGGAAGTGACGCTTGCTTCATGGAAGTTTTGCTTCCCTAAAAAAATCAGGTTCAGACATTTTGGAGAGGTGATTTTATGTGTGGGCCAAAAATTGGTTGTTGGTAAAAGTAAAAAAGGAAAAAAATCTGTTTATGGTTAAAATCTGTTTTTGTCTTTTCATGTTAAATTGGACAAGTTTAATCTGAAAAACAATTAAGATAATTTAAATATTTTAATTACAGGAACTACATAAAAGGGCATGAAATTGTATTTAGCAAATGCATTTCTTTTTATCTGATGACAAATATAAATACATATGCATATTTAAACAAACAAACAAACAAACAAACAAACAAAAGTAAATCATGGCTCAGGAGATAAGAAGCATTAAGTATTATTAAAAATGGTGTTATACGATTCTATCTGAAAATCCACTTTTTTACCTACTGTAGGTGATAAAGTCTAAGGCACCAATACCACGCTGTTACTATTTTCTTTCGTGATTAGACATTTTGCTTACACAAAGTCCATAGATTTAAAACAGACTCTTTTCCATTAGGAATTAAGTACTACTTGTGCCCAGTGAAAGTCACATTAAAGGATAGATAGTTATTCTTGTTTATAAAATGTTTCTATTTAAGAATAAAATTAGTAAACAAATGATTTATCAAAGACAGTACAAAATAAATTCCCAAGATCAATATCAATCTTTTAGTAAAGTTTTGATTTGCAAAAGGAAAACTGTGGTATGGCTGACTGTGGTTTTAAAAGCCTATTAGATTTTCACCCTCGTATAAGAAGAATAGGATATAAAAAGAACCCCTTCAACCCCTCCTGCTCTGGCACTCCTTTCAGCCATTCATAAACGCAGGCGTGTCCACACATCTTGTGACTGTTTGGCTCAGTGCAATCTCTGTTTGTGCCTGAAGCACTTGTGTGGCATCGGGTAGATGAGCCAAGCCGGTGTAGTTTGTGGTGCAGAACTGAAGAGCCTCATCCCATGTCTTTTTCTCATACACCAAAATCAATTGTGTATAACAATGAAAGGGAAAACCATACTGACAATTTAAATTAAATTTGTTGGTTATAAAAAATAGTGCAGTCAAGTGATACTGGAGTCTTCTTATCATCGGCAATATAATCGGACCTAGGGTAGCCAGAATACCACGGAGAGAATAAAACTGGCTGTCCATCAGACCATTGCCAATCTTGGTTTTGCCAATCCAAACATAAGGGTAATAGAAAGGAAAAAACTTCATAAGCTGGTCCTGCTCCTCTGTGCTATTTAAGGTAACCAGATCGGTGTAGTATTGTCTGCAGTACTGCTGAGCATTTCCCCAGGGTACATAGTAAGGTTTGTAAATATATTCTATTATCATACCTTCAGCCAAGCCATAACTTCCTACCATGAAGAAAATTAAAATGAATTTCATCATCTCTGCTCTGAACAGTCTGATTTCTGTTGATCTTACTTCTACTGTGTGCCAACTCAGTGCCCAGATTCACATTTAATTCAAAAACAGACTTCATACTATAAACATATGCAAAATTATATGAGAGTAAATAATACAATTTGCAAGGGTAGGATAAAAAATATTCTATATAGTTGAAGCAGAATATATTTAACATAGTATTCGAATTTATATATGTTCATTACTGTATTAACTACTGTACTTACAGGTAAACAGATAAAGGTGACTGATTGCTCCATAAATGGTTTATTGTTAAAAAAAAAAACTCAAAACTTATTTGACCATAAGAGTATCTAGTAATTTATTTATTGTTGTACTCTTATATAACATTAAAAAAAAAAAAAAATACTGTCCATTTGTTACAGGGTTCTTAATCCAACAACAAATAATAAATTTTCTGCATTGTTAGGCCATGTGTATTTTATCTGTTTTTGTAATTCTATATTCATAATATAGGGGGACATTAACATTAAAAATTATATTATATCAGTAACAAAAGTATGTATAACATAGTGAGAAGGGGTAAAAAAGAAAGGGGGTATTTCTATACATAGTGTAGGAGCTGAGTTACAGCATGATGTTTGCTAGACAAACGTTTATCTTAAAATCGAAGAATGAATAGGTGACGACAAAATAAGTATATTTGAAGTGATGTATTTAAAATAATATAGAATATCATTATGATTTACCCCCAACTGCTTTTTTATACCAATAACCACAAGTTAAGATGTTGCACATTACAGTATATTTCCATACATTTAATTCTGTAATTATATACAAATAAGAAATTGTTAACTTCTATTTTATACATACAGTATGACCATACAATATGACTATACAATATACAATATCACGTTTCATACATTGGAGAACCTGAAACTAGAAATTTTCTGTCTGCATTTATGTCTGTATGTCTGTCCAGCTAGATATTGTCACAGCATCACACAAAACTGGCTGAACAGAATTTACTAAAAGTTTGCCAGTCCTTGGGTATGTGTGTGAAGTTAAACCTGTGCCATAAATGAAATGAAAATGTTGAGTAGACGGGAAGTTATTAGCAGTTATCTGTCCATAAACTGCAAGTTTTGACAGCGTACTGAACTGTGTGTGAAACTGTGGGTGTGTCTTAAATCGACCTCTAGACAGAATTTATGGGAACTTTTACAGTACTTGGTTATTTGCCTGACGTTTAACCTGCACCATAAACCACTCAAAATGTTGATTTCTGCATTGTTAGGCCATGTGTAAAGGCGATGTTATGAACAGTTATTTGGTGTATTTATTATTCTACGTTCTTAATGTTAACAAACACCTGCACCAATAAATATTAATTAGAAAAGCTAAACTCAATATTTTTACTGGGATTATTTCATATTTTCACTACTGAAATAACAGTGCTGAAGTGGTATAAGAGAATTTTTACATTTTGGAGTCATTTTTAGTTGTTTCCAATAAACATAATCTTCAACTGATCTACTTTTTTGATTTCTCTTCTGTGATTCACTCTCCAATTACCAAACAGGAAGTGCATTTGGCTGAAAGGTGACACTGAAAAACATTGCAAGGGAGCTGGTGCTTCTCTTCAGCCATGTGGGTCTACCTAAAGAGATTCAAACCGACCAAAGTATGCTATTTATGTCTCGTTTAATAATGGATCTGTGTTGGCTGTTGCAGGTCAATACAGGCACTGAAGATGATTCTCCAGGAAGTCACTGATGAAGGCAGGTGAAACTGGGAGCTGTTGTTGACCGAGGCACAGTACCGGGGTTACCGGATCGGCAGCAGGCCACTGAAGCCACAGGAAAAAAAAGGTTGAAGTTGTCTGCAATTATCCACAGCCGACAACAAAAAACAAGTACGTGTCTTCTTGGGTCTAACTGATTATTATAGAAGATCGTTGCCTTACTTTAGCTCCATGGCCGCACCCCTCTTTTATATATTATATTTTAAGGAAGGGATAGCATGAGAAGGTGATGAGGATGGTGGAAAAGGCATTTTAACTCCTGAAAACAGACCTCACCTGTTCCTACATCTTCTGAAACCCTGACTTCAACCATCCCGTTCTAGCGAACACCAATGTTTCGTAAACAGTAACAGAATGTATTAAACAAGTAATCGCCCACTAAAGGTTCTTGCTATAGACTACACCTTAAATGGGCTTGGAAACGTATTTGTGGTGACAGATGTGATGAAATTTATTTAGTTTCCTCTGTAGGGACACGACTCCACTACTGTTGTCTATATTCTATAGATGGTTGTCTACATGTTTATATTTTCTAGAAGTGTATCTATGTTGTCTATATACCAAGTATAGACCAAGTTAACTGTGATCATACTGTATGTCTGTAAGTTTCACATTAGGTTATAGTTGTCTGTTATAGTCCAGGTGAATATCAGTTTACATATTGTGTATATTTGTAAATGCTTAGCAATTATATTGCTTTTTAATTGGTATAATTGCTTTCTTAAAATTAGAGGAAATTAATGCCTCCTTTTTGAATTCAGGCAGGGAATAAATAGAACCCACAAAAAAGGAGATCTGTGTGATCCCAATGTTTATTATCTGGCCACATATATACTGTACATCTACAGGAGTTGGACAATGAAACTGAAACACTGGCCCATTTAGTGATGGAGGTTTCATGGCTAAATTTGATCAGCCTGGTGGCCAATCTTCATTGATTGATTGCACACTCCACCAGTAAGAGCAGAGTGTGAAGGTGGTTTAATTAGCAGAGTAATATTTTTGCTTAAAATATTGCCAAGGACTCAACATTATGGGTGACATATTAGAGTTCAAAAGAGGACAAATTGTTGGTTCGTGCCTCGCTGGCGCATCTGTGACCAAGACAGCAAGTCTTTGTATGATGTATCAAGAGCTATGGTATCCAGGGTAATGTCAGCACACCAGCAAGAAGGATGAACCACATCCAGCATGAGTACTGTAACTGTGGACGCAAGAGGAAGCTGTCTGATAGGGATGTCCAGGTGCTAACCCGGATTGTATTCAAAAAATATAAAACCACAGCTGCCCAACTCACAGCAGAATTAAATGTGCACCTCAACTCTCCTGTTTCCACCAACACTGTTTGTTCGGAGCTCCACAGGGTCAATGTACTGTACATGGCCGGGCTGTTATAGCCAAAACTTTGGTCACTCGTGCCAATGCCAAATGCCGGTTTCAATGGTGCCAGGAGCGAAAATCTTGTGGGCTGTGGATAATATGAAACATGTATTGTTCTCTGATGAGTCCACCTTCACTGTGCTAGATGGGCGTCACTGCCAAGGACCATTCTGGAGGACCATGTGCACCCAATGGTTCAAACATTGTATCCTGAAGGCGGTGCTGTGTATCAGGATGATAATGAACCAATACACACAGCAAGACTAGTGACAGAGTGGTTTGATGACCATGAAAGTGAAGTTGAAAATCTCCCATGGCCTGCACAGTCACCAGATCAAAATTTTATTGAACCACTTTGGAGTCTTTTGGAGGAGTGAGTCAGGAAACTCCACCAGCATCATGTAGTGACCTGGCCACTATTCAGCGAGAAGAATGGCTCAAAATCCCTCTGGCCACTGAGCAGGACTTGTATCTGTCATTCCCAAGATGAATTGATGCTGTATTGGCTAAAAGTAGGTCCTACACCATACTAATGAATTATTGTTGTCTAAAACCAGGCGTTTCAGTTTCGTTGTCCAACCCCTTTATGTGCACCATATTATCTTGTTTTATATCATAACTGCATAAATCTGTACAAATCCATTCAATATTTCCAAACTTGAAAATGAATAAATAAATAACATTAGAATATTGAATGCATGTAAAGAAAGCAACATATTACTAAAGATATCAGTTTTCAGATGGAAGCATAGAAAGGAGCAAGTGTGACAAAGTTACCAGAATAACTCTGGCATGTTCTCCAGCACGCTTAGTTAAAATCTCCGAGCTGTTTTACTTATAAAACTGCACACATCTGTATCTGAAACTATCGATTATTTTCAAGCAAATAGTTTTCACATCACATCATTATTTTATTACTGTAGAAATCGCTCATTTCAACCGTTTATTTCATTTATGTAGAAATGTTTACAACGGTATCCTTGCTTCTACCTTTTTTGTACGTGCCCAAGACTTGTGCACAGTACTGCAAGTCAAACAGCTTTTATTGAGAGTGCTGGACGATATGAGTTCTTGTGGTAACTTTGCCCCACTCGCTCCTTTCTAATTTCATGCAAAACCCAGACTAAGACTGTGTTAGTTTTTTTTATTATTCCATTTGAAAACTGGTCTGTCATATAATATGTTGCCGTCTTTACATGCATGCAAATATTCTTCTAGAATGTTACTTATTTATTTATGTATTTAAGTTATGTGCAAGTTCTTTTAATACTCATTTGCTTACCTTTTCCCTTAGTGATTAGACATTTTGCTGTCACAAAGTACAAAGTTTTAAATATTAAAATTAAATAATGCAAATTATTATCGCATTATTGTTTAAGTATTTAATATACTAGGTTAATACAGTAGCTGTGGAGATGCCTACCTGGGCAGTGAGGAGTTTTATTCCAAGGAGGAACAGTTTGTTTTTCCAAATGATGACAGAAACACCTCCTCCTGAGGTATAACCACTGATAATCAAATAATCTAGACTAATCTAGTATAAATACATGCTCTGGTGACTAAGCAAGTCGACTGTGCTTCTGGCTTGTAAATGCAGTTATTTTGCAATTTCGTTTTAAGTTGGACACCATTTTTATGAGTAACAACCCCAGAACTGATTAGTGGACATGTCTTTGATATGTTTAAGTAATATCAACACACATTTACATAAAGTATAGCAATTTATCAAAAAGAAGAAAAAACTACCTATATTTTACATAATACAATTTTTACTGAACTGACGAGACGACATTTTGCATCAAGTACATAATCTTTATCCTCATCTCCATTGTAAAGCCAGAACAACGTACAGTATATTGAAAGCAAAAAAAAAAAAAAAATAGTCAGGGACTAAAATCAAGTTGTCCTGAGGCATTTTATACATACACTTAAGTTTAACATTAATATCTAGGCTGCATTTATTATAATATATACAGTGGTGGCCAAAGGTACTGAGACAAAAGCGAAAGTCACTGTTTTCATGACTCGTGATTTTTATTCAATAAAATTGCTATACAACTATCAGTATTTAGTATGAAGCCATTTTCCTCTAAACCTGAAGATGTTGTCCAGAGGTGAACACCAATGCTACAGAAAGTAAAAGTCCTGCTACTTATTTGTTCCATCAATTAACTAAAGCAGCTAATTATAATTAACACAACTCTTCACCCAGACCAGAACTAATTAGTGACATCACCTGTTCTGTGCACAGAGAGAACTAATACTAAGCGTACTTACTAATAATAAGTGCTGTCCTAATACTTTTGGCCACCACTGTGAATCTTTTTCTCTCTCACTCACTGTGTATTTCAACAATAATGTTGTAAAAATCCAAATAACTTTACAGATCTTCAATGTAAAGGGTTTAAACAATGTTTTCCATGCATGTTCAATTAACCATAATCAATTAATTAACATGCACCTGTGGAA
>JAQQZT010000038.1:27983142-27998042 GCA_030068275.1 Clarias platycephalus | reverse complement strand
GTCAACAAGAGGATAAAGTTTGGTCTGGTTTCTTTCAAATTTCTTCCTCCTGACATCTCAGGAAGTTTTTCCTCATCACTGTCATCTCTGAATTGCTCATCATGAATCTGTTCTCTGAACATTTGTGGATTATGTACCCAGTGAAAATTTTGGGTAAATTCTTGCCTTAAGTTTCAGGTTTTTAGGCTCAACAACAGTGTATTGTGGCAGTTGTTTTGCAAACAATGTAGTCTACAGAGAAAACAAAAATATATCCAGAATTTGAAAAGGAAGTGGTTGTCTATGAAGAGCCTGCTGAGACCCTGCTTCAGTCTTAAAAATGCTGACCACAGCACAAAAAATTATTTGACAAGTTGTGCTAAGGGTTGCACAGTTGTCAGACCAACAATACACTGACTAATACAATTCATTGTTATCCACTTCATCACCTTTAAATGAAAACTGCTACACATAAACTTGCAGAATTGCAGAAATATCTCATAACTGTGCATACAAACTCACAGTGGATGACCGACATCAAAGCTTGAGCTACCCTTCTTTTCTGCATATTTTGCTGCTATAGAGCCAGACCTTCCTGTATTTTTTATGTCATCTTGAGGAATAATTCTACACTACACTACCTTACCAGTTTCAGATTTTTTAATTGATTTTTTTTTAAGTCACTGTGACCAGAATCATTAAAGTCTTAGAAATCATCTAATCTAAGGCATAAACCAGTAGGAAAACTGTAGGTGCAAATTAGAGATGATCTGACCAGTGGGCCTCTCGCCCTATCATCCGGAGATTGCTGGTTCGATTCCCGGGTGATGCTGTAACCTCTAGCTCTCTATTGGCCGAGCTCTCTCAGAGGGGAGGTATGACAGGTACTTCATGCTCCCACATTAATTACGGCTCTACAGCCAATCAGGGGCGTCTGTGAGCTCATGCAAGGGGAAGGAGCTGATAGTGCTGTCCTCCGAGTGTGTTACTCCACCCCCCACCGGTGCGTGAGCGATCAGTTTGAAACGATGCGGTCCGAGCTCCGAGTGTGTCCAGGTTCTAATATGCATTTAATGATAAAATTTTAGGAATGGCAGCAAACGTACTAATGTAATGTCTTTGCAACAGTAGTGGATGTTTTCATGATAATGCATTATTATCCCCTCTAAAGTCATAAATGTGATTTGTTAACATAAATCTGTGGCCTACTAAACAGTAACCTTGTGTGGGTCATGTTTGACACTACTTGTTTCACCGCATAGTTAGATCTGGTATAGCACAAGAATGACTAGCATGTTGCTATGTGTGTTATAAGTGGATGGGAGATCTCTTTCTCTCTAGATTTACATCTAGATCTTTACAATTACTAGATGCATTGCTTGAATGCTAACAAAGCTAATAATAGTCAATGACCTTTAGAAAATGTATACATTGCCTGATCAAAAAAGGTCACCATTTATTGGTCCATGGTCAATTTATTGTCCTGCATCATACAAAAGAAAACTACAGATATTTTTAATTGAGACAAATTAGATTAACAACTTTTTTATATTTATTTTTTTAACCTGGAAGGATAGTCAGTTGAACTGTCAAAAAGAACTGTCAATTTCGTGGAAAGTGGTTGGAAAAAATATCATGAATGGATCATTTAAATGCTTTGTGAAACTGAACTTTAAATAAATAAATAAATAAATAAATAAATAAATAATTTACTGTCCACATTACAATTATGTGTAATAATAATTTTTACACATGAATTGGCCACCACATTACACTCCAAAGTTAAAAGCATTTCCTAAAGTGTGTGCAATTTTTGGTCATATCTGATCTACATAATTTATATTATTTCACAAAATATACATATTTGCTTAGCTGTATGTTTAGCTGCTTAGTTGTTAAAAAAAAATCTACCATTTACAGGCTGCATTACTGTTAGAGTTGCTGTTTTGGAAAATTAATGAACACTACTTGTTAGAATTTAAAATTGGAGTCTGATGTACAGTACTGTATATACTGTATATAAACCAATAAATAAAACAAAATTTTATTTAGGAAAAAAAGGATCACAGGATTAACACTAAGCTTACACTTGAAATTGTGCTTTAAAGTAAGTATTTAATCTCACAAACAGACAAAGGATTAAGTAAGTCTGTTTACTCAGCTACTTTCATGTCTGGCCTGTGTGCAAGTCCACATTTAAAATGGCTGATTGTGTCTGAATGGCAGGATGAAGGGTTTTCAGAGAGCTCTTGCCTGCCACAGGTGTTTTATGTGATGTACTTTGGAGCTCAAGAGGTCCATTTCGATCTGATCAATAATGTTTCTAGGCAAAATACCATCCATCAGCCATCTCACTGCTTCACCTTTAATTCACTTTCTTAGAGCTTTTAGGTCAACAACTCATACATGAGCACATATGCATAAAATATACAGAAAAGCAGTGGGTCTTGAATCAAAAAGCAAAAACTGACCCATTGAAAGCAGGTTTCTGTGTGGTATACTTGATAATAGTCTTGATACTATATGATTAATTGGCAAATTTACATAGTCTGACTTATTTTCCCCTGCTACAGTATGTAGCATATACCCAAAATGATGAAATGTGGTAAGACTATCAGTCTCACAGCAGCGCCGTGCCCCTCGTTTCCCACTGATGCTCTGTCTATTTATACTGCCTGACACAAAAAGCTCACAGCACAGCCAGCTCCTGAAATAAACTGACACAGAAATCAATTTGTTTGTGTGAGAGAGCAGTCCATGAGAGCGTAAGTAGATTTAGGCAAAGCTGAAGGAGAAAAAGAAAGATATTTGGATAGAGAGATAGGGAAGCATGCCTGTATGACTTAGGTGCACATTTTAAACAACTAGCAAGCATAACTTGGCTGTTCATAAATGAGCTATATTTTAAGCCATGCTAAAGTCCTCCAAAGTCACGCCTTCCGTGTCCCCAAATACAAAATGTGAGATAAGTGTGTGGGGAGGGATTATGGGAAAGAGCAGACAAGCAGAAAACAGACAGAAATGCAGGGCGCTGAGATCATTTCTCATACTTTTGGTTAGGTACAATTCTTCTTTACTGTATGTGAGTCCTGCCACTTTCATCCTGGAATCATTAGAAAACAGAGAAAATAATGTGGCTGCTGAGAAAAAGGCTTTTTCATTCTCAAAGTGTACAAATATGTACCAATTTACAACTGTTTTTTCTACTGCTCTATCACTCAAGTTTATAATCAGCCTCAACCAGACTAGTCTTTACTAAAACAAAAAAAGTAACCTTTGTTAATTAAACAAAATTCATATTCATCTTTGTAATTATTTAAATCAGGTTTAAATAATGAATTATGCATTTGGAAAGAACATTTGTTACTCAAGTATAACACTAATCATATTAAAATAGGAAAGTATGAGCTTACAAGCATGTGCTGCATTGTAGTGAAGAAAAATGAGGATAAAGCGTTTTTATATGCTTTTCGAACTTTGGAGTCACATGCAATTAATGACATGTCTTGACAACAACTATTACATTACATTCCATCAACTATTTTGGATGTCATGTTTCACATCATACAGTCTCAGGAATACTTTGCTTGCCCACTTTTTGGACTTTTTTACTTGTTTTTTTTTCACTGTGTACTGAAATGTACTGTATATGGTTGAAATTAGAATAAAAGCCCACTTGACTTGACTTGATTTGCATGGGGACTCGACAGATAATTCAAGACTAATTAAAAAAATATATATATATTTATTTATTTTCAATATGGTGTCTAACAAAAACCTTCATTCAGCATTTATGAATGGAGAGTGTCATGTGTCGGCTTTAAGAGTTACAGGGCTTGGCCAAGTTTACAATGACAGGAAAATCTTAAGGACACTGAAGCTAATGTTTCTCAGTAAATTGACATTTATAGGGAAAGATTCAGGCGGAAGGAACAAATCTTTCTATAAGTTATAATTGGACTCAGTTTATCTTGTATCTGGCGCAGTGGTAAAGCACTCGACCTATCATTCGGAGATCACAAGTTCGATTCCCGGGTGATGCTGTAACCTCTCGCAGCCGGAGGCCTAGAGAGATAGCTGATTGGCCAAGCTCTCTCAGAATTACTTAGTGCTCTCACATTAATCATGGAGAGCATCTGTGAGATAATGTTTTATCCAATCTTTGGTTTGCCCGTGCATCTTTTCTCCATTGGACATGCTCAAAATAGCTCCCTGGGGAGGTGTCCAGGACTGTATAGAAATTTGACAATAACTACCAAGCAAGTTGCTGTAATCTGTAAGTGGCATTGGTGAATAATTATGTGTACAGTACACACAAGCAGTGGTGTCTCTTCCACAGGAATAACTTCCAGGAATGTTCAGTCATCAATTATCAGGCGTTCATAGGAAAAACTGTAGTGTGTTCTGAGATCATCATTCACAGACATATGACCTTTAAAACATTTGCAACATTTAAATGTTTTACTGTGGCTAAGAGTCTCATTACCATCATGTGCTTGAAGACTTCTGTAAATGTGTTGGCCCAAAAAAAAAAAAATCAGTTTTACACCTGCATTTAACTCAAATTTAAATGCGTTGATTGAAGTTAATGAACTGTAAAGAACATAAGGATACAGAATGTTTATTTTTACAGGATGGGCCCCCACTCAATAGCTTATTTATATGTTAATTACCATCCAGAAAATTAGTCTGTCTAAGCATCAAGGCAACGTGCTACTGTGTAGACAAGGTGGCTCTAATATTTAAAAACAATCACACTTTGCAAAATAAAGGCCTATACTGTAAGTGTTATTTCCTAAACTTTCTATATAAAGCTGTTTAGCTGCTGTACAGTAGTTTGCATGCAAATGGACTGTTGGAGCTTATTTATAGTGCAGATTGCAGTGGTGCTGAGTGTTGGAGGTAGATGCAAGTGTCACTACAGGCGTTGTCATTCGTTTGATTTAGGAGTAAATTGTGCGCAAAAAGGATTCTGTTAGCTAATGTTCTTTTAAAAAAAAAATTTTTTACATTTTTTTTTATTTCTTTTTTTTACTATCCTTACATAAAGATCCAGTATTGAGACAACTCAAGGCATTTCATTGAGACTGTCATCATTTATTTCATACATAGACTCGGAATAAGATCAATCTTAAAAAAAAAAAAATCTATATTTTTCACTCTTGTTCGAATTGGAATTTACAGTACTCCCACGATGTTTCAGGACTGCAAACTGAATAGAATGAGGTGTATGTATGTGTAGGTGGAACATTCCTTGTAGTTTATAAATGCACATAGATTATGGTTCATATTTCTCAGCATGTTACATCAAGATGCAAAATGTATTTTTGAGTGTGGAATAACAACTGGGATGACGAAATTAAGATACAATCAAGCAACTGGTTGCTACCTCTTCATTTTCCAAAGTTGCTGGTTCAATATTAAGTTCAGGTTACTGTGTTGACTTCCCTTTGTCTTTGTTTAGGAAGGTTTCCTTCATGTTCTTGATTTCCTCCCATGCTCATATTCATCTTTTCACAGCAGAATAAGGTTGATGCCTTCATCCATTTTTGTTCTTTGTTTGTCTGTTTGTGTGTACAACTGTTTGTTTTGCAGAATTTCCCTGCTCTGCACATTTGCAACATACTGTACTGTAATGACCACAGACTATTTAATTAGGTCTCAGTAGCTTCACTGTACATAAAATACAGACTTGGTTTTGAACCTTAAATTGTTCCTTCTTTCTTAGTTGTAGTCTGAGCAAGTGGACCAAAACAATAGCTCATTAAATGATAAAGAGTCTCCACATGATGAGGAGTACCACTTATCTATCTCTTTCCAGTAATTCAAATTTTTTTTTTCTTATGCTAGAATAATTCCAGAACAGGGTACAGTTAAAAATAATAAGAATCAGCATAATGTCAATCAGCAGGATTTAAGAAGAAAAGAAAATCAAACATTTCCAATGTAACTCTGACCATTCAGACATCGGAACATTCAGAACTTGCCAGACTGTCCTTTAGTATGTTTTTGTGGCCTTCTGGTGATTTGGTAAATATGTTTTATTGCATCAACCATGTTCACATCCAAGTCATGTTTGCGAAGCAAAGACTGCTTCAAGTATCACATGGATGTACTGTAACTTAGAGACATTTATCCTAAGTTTTTAACTTGCCGTGGTTGTGCATTGATTCTGAGTACATTATAAGCGCTTGCTAATCGTAAATATTGATTTCACTATTCCTGTTTAGTGAAAAAGGACTGTAATTTCCCTAGTAGTCAGCAAGTTTATAGGTTGTTACTGTAGCATTGTCACCAATTCTCTTTTTCACATCACAATTTTAAGCCAATTCTTTAGTTTTACAGTGACAATGCACAAAGTCTCTGCATAATTCAGCAAAAAAAAGAGAATACTGCTGCATTTGTCCAGTAGCAGAAGCCCTTCAGGCCCCACACATCTCTGAGTGAAAAGGTAGAAAATGGAGAACTGATCCACTCATAGATATGAGTTCAGGGCTAGAAACCTCCCATAAGAGGCATACACACTTTGCTTCTGCATCAAATATGTGTGTGTTTCGGCACAAGTACAAGCAATTGTGGATAGATTTCTTCACCGTCACAGCCGCACAGGAGAAAATAGAGTGTTAAGTGAGATATTTAGGAAAGCAAGCGTGAGATTTGTGGGGCTGATTAAAAATACAACGGGACTTTGATATTTCACAAGTAAAAAGATATCTGACGCTAAAGAAATACAAAGAAAGTGAACAGAATATATGATCTTTTCGTTTCATACTTATTACACCGGTTACTAGGGATTTCCATACATACAGTAATGCGTTCTGAACAGATGCAAATACAGGTACAAATAGGAGGAGCACCAGAAAGGTTCACATGGCTTCTTTTTCACAGTAGAGATGTTGAGAATTATGGGGGTTTAGAGGACTAATTGTGGATTGCACATACATGATGGCTGCCTCCCTTATCTTGCTTGCAGCTGCTTTCACCTGGTGAATAGCTTGTGCACGTCCTTAGAAATTAACACAACATGGCCATACAGTATGTGCCCTAAAAATGCAGTATGGATGTGAAAGGTAAGGGTAAAGTTGTTTACTCATTCAGAGTTTAAATCAGACATTTGTTAGAAAATGTCAGCAGGATAAGCTAACGATATTGACTCACAAATCATGCCCACTCAGATATAAACACAAACAGATTTGCATTTTAGAACAATATCCTACGTAATTTGTCTATCCTGTTTGGAACTAAGAAGAATTTGGTTAGGTGACAATGCGTTCCATTTTCATCCCTCTCTCCTCATATGCATTACTCCTTTTTTTTCTGTGATCCTTCCCATTCCTTCCTTGTCTTGCTTTCTTTCTCCCTAATGGATCGATTGCTGTGTTGTGTTGCATGTGAGATTGTATTCTCCAGGTAATTGGGCTCAGCTGGGAGCACCGAAGTGCCTAATTTACACAGACATCTCTCAGTTCCGTGCCTACACCCCCCCAAGAGACTCATCCCTCGTCTCAAGCTTACCCTCACCTCCCACCACCGTTCCTCCACCCCCATGCTTATACTTGCATCCCAATTGCACTCTAGTCACATTTCTTATTTTCTCACACAGGCCCTACTAGATTCTTTTTTCTTTTTTTTTTTCTTGTCGACAGGTTAATCTTATATATGCCTCAAAGCTAATAAATGGATATGAACTGACTAAACATGAGTAATGGTTTGTCAGAAGATGTCAGCTAATTGTCTGGAAGCTCATGATGACATTCAACATATGCTACTAGAAGTTAAGGGGGAAAAAAGCCAGCCGGCCAGCCAGCCAGTCAGCCAAATCAAAACAAGTTTCCATTAACATAAGGAAAGATTTTCAATCAAGCCATTGAAAGACGTTAAAAAATTAATTCTTCCAATGAACAGTCAAGCAGAAACTATGAAAGCTCTCATTTTGTCCACCACTTTCAGACTAATATTTAATGAATTTCATTATCTCCTCACATCCTGAGTCACTCTTTGTATGTTAAACAAAAGGAGAAGTAGACAAGGGGCAACCTTAGTGTTTACTCTGACAGAGACGGTAATTGGGTTCGAGCAGTGCAGGCAAATCCAATTCCTCACAGTCTACTTTCTGCCCACCAAATTGTCTAAATTTGACAGGTATGACATGTTCCTTTCTCACTTTTCCTTCCTGGTTTGCAAGAAAAACATTACATTTTCTTTATTCGCACCTTCTGCTGTTGAAGGGGGTCTTTTTCTGCAGCTTCATGAATTTGGATGTAAATTTTATGCTCTGACAGTGCAATATGCTTGAAAAGTATAGTGACTTTAGATGGTCCTAGAATATGTGAAGCTAACACAAGCTTTACATTTTCAGTTACTCTACAGTGTCATTCCAGCCATATTTATTGGATAGAAAAGATATTTTCATCCTTCATAGCCATTGAATGTCCTGTTAAGCCAAGCTGTATATTTAGATTTCAGAGTAATAAAATGAAAAAAATTACAACTAATACATTTGCTCTTGACCGTGATAATAGTAATGCATTATGTAAATATTTACCACCTTCTCCACATTTTGTGGTTATTATGATATGGAACTGAAAAAAACATGGGATTGTATCTCAGGATTTCGTACAAAATAAAAAATCTGGTGCATGAGGAAAAGTCAATATACTTTGTAAACTGCTGCAACTAGATTCCATGAAAAGCCACATACTGTAAATAGCTGAGATGCAAGTATCAAATGATCTTCATTAAAGAACACATGGAATGTTTGACAGCAAAATGAGAAATTTACATTTTTACCAGAAAAATGCAATTTTTCATGTTGTTAGGCAAAATACTTCAAATGTTGCTTCTTTTAGTCATAATGGTGTTAAAAAGCACAAATGTTAAAACCTACATCAAAATAGTTTTGGTTATATTAGTATGAGCTTTGGATGATTTTGCATTAATAAGTAATATAAGGAACTACATTTAAGCTTTAGTCAGGATAATTTATTGATATTATTATATATGTCATTATTTACTACAAATATTACAACATTCAATATATGTCCAAATGTTTGTTGACATTCTAAGGCTTGTGTCCCCCGCACAAAGCCAAGAACCTGAACAACCCCAATAAACACCTTTATTAATTGGAATGATGCCTACAAACTAGGCTTTGTGTCACTGAATTGGCAATCCCCAAAGCCACACTCTAAAATATAATGGAAAACATCCTAGAAGAGAGTGGGGGTTGCTAAAGTAGCAAAGTGATTAATAATATCCACAGCTTTAGTGAATGTGAAGTTCAATACTTTGTTCTCCACAAAACAGTTAGGCCACATAGTGTATCTTACTATTATAAACTTCTCAAGGCCAACTTTGAGGAGCCATGTGTTAGGGTGAACAAAAATGAAAGCATTTAAAATAATTTAAATGTAAGCATTTAAAATGGCAATATACAGTACTATATGCAAGCATTTTGAACATGTCATGCCAGTGAAAACAGGAAATAAATTTAAATAAAGCCAACTCACTCTTATTAAAAACAATGGGAAAAAAAGAAAAAAAAAAGTCATCAACTGTGTCCTAAGCCAGGAGGTGCACAATGTCCTAAAGGACAGAAAATTCTTTTTAAATAATCGTATTATTTTATTAATACTTCGTTGTCAGCTCACTGTTCTCTGTGTTTGGGTACACAAAGCAAATGTTTGTTTGTCATTACAAACAAACATTACCTTCTAAAAGTATCACAAAGTGCGCCTATGATGGGCGTGTGCCCAAATCAATATCGCTCCTCACTCACTCGAAGCTCACTCGATAGGCGGCCTCCCATATCTGCAGGTGTGAGAAGGAGCATGCCCGCGGAATTAGGCACAGCTGGTGAGGCATCGCCACTAATGGTCCTGGGCTTCTCCCCGCACTATAAAACACAGCGGAGAGTGTAGCTCGGGGTCTGTTGAGCTACTGGACTTTACTAAGCAGTGTGAGTGCGACACGCATGCCAGAATGCGGAAGAGCCGCATGCAAGCGGGGCAATGGAACGCGCCCCAGGGACTCGCCACGATGAGGACTGCCGGAGCTCCCGCGGCTCTTCAGCTCTCACAATGGAGTCAGATCATGGTGACCCTGCAGCCGAAGAGGAAAAGGCCGCAAGCAGGATCACGTCACGGGCCCTGTTCCCAGCCGGGGAAAGCCACCCAGCCGCTGGACATCAGCGAGGACTCCCGTCTGAGGCTGCGCCCACAGAAAGAGCTGGGAGGGGCTGGTCCGACCATCCGCCGAGAGCAGAGTCAGCGCGAGCGGACAGAGGCAGGAGCCGCTGTCCACCGCTCACCAGCCTGTTCCCGCATGCCAGTCCTCCTTCCTTTAACCCTTTCCTACCCCATTTACCTAAATAAATTACCCTTTTTCCAGTAATGCAATCCATTATGCCTACCAGTCGTGGCAAAATGCCACAAGACCTCTGAAGTGTGCTGTGGTGTCTGGCAGCAGCACGTTGGTAGCAGATCCTCCATGGATTGTGTTTCACATGGGTGATCAATTTGGAGGCCTGGTCTGTAGCTTTGGGCTTTTTGTATGCTGAGCCACATGCACAGCAGGCTGTGGTGCACTGAGTGTTCTGGTGCCTTTCTATCATGGCCACCATTTACTTTTGTCAGTGAGGTGTGCTGCATTGACTTTCTGTGTAATCAAACTGGACAGGCTAGCCTTTACTCCCCACTGGCATAAATGAGCCTTGAGTGCCCATGATCATCAATCAATAAATCAGACAAGGACAGACAGAAACAAAAGGCAGTCAAACCAAAAATAAAGTTTAAAAGGCATGGTTAAAAACCAGACAAAAAAGACAAGTCAAATAACATGGACATCAAAACCTTTGCTAAAAAATATTTGTAAACGAAGGAAACAGACAAGATGGGCAAGTACACAGCATACAAGGAATTTGTCTTGGGTGCAGTGACTCTCAGAAACTGAACATATTTCTACAAATATAGATTAGCTCAAGATCAGGCAGGAAAACAGAAAATACAAAAGCTTGGTAACGTTAGGCACTATAACACTGAGCATTAACTTTGCAATGGCAAGAGTCCTTACTCTATGCATAATATAGATGTAAAGGTGGGTGTAAACAGAAGTCAATTGACTGTGACGGAACAGTTTCTAGGTGTTTGTGGGTCTTGGGAACTATAGATAAAGAAAGTCATAAAAATTCCTCTTTGCATTTTCGCAAAAAACTGCAAATGGGTTTTATTGTGGCTTTCGTTCAACAATGGCTTTTTTCTTGCCACTCTTCCATGAAGGCCAGATTGTGGAGTGCATGTTTAATAATGGACATTCCTGTGGACAGATTCTCCCACCTGAGCTGTGGAACTTTGCAGCTCCTACTTGCCTGGCCTGTCAGTTTCCATTTCTGGATGAGATGTCCAATGCTTGGAATATTTTTTAAATAACCTTACCCTGCTTTAATCATCTCCACAACTTTATTCCTGACCTGTTTGGTATGTTCCTGTTCGCTCAACAATGTTTTCTAACAAACCTCTATATTTACTAATTAGATGACTTCTGAAGGCAAGTGGTTCCACTGGATTTTAGTTAGTTGTATCAGCGCAAAGGTGGCAATATACAAATGCACACCACACGTTTTTCAGATTTTTATTTGTAAAAAAATTTTTTTTTTAATCATTTAGTATTTTTCTTCCACTTCACATTTATGTGCCACTTTGAATTGGTCTATCACATAAAATCCTAATAAAATACATATATATTCGTGGTTGTAAGGTGACAAAAGGAAATTCTATGTATTTATCTATATATACTATTATTCAAAAATGTATTTGCCTAATAGAGATACAATATGTTTGCATTGAAGGCAACTGAAACTTGAACTTTTCTCTTCTGCATGCATTACATTGGTGAAGATGCAGTTTTAACCATCACAAGCTCAGCACATCCTGATAAGGTATGCTAATAAGCAAGGATTTTACTATGGAGTTTAATCCATGCGTTACTACAGTACCATTATAGAGTATATAAGCACAGTGCCTGTTAAATAACTTAGTGCCATTTTAGGGATTTTAGAGGGGTTACCTGGAAATAATAATTCCTTATTTTGTATACCGAAACACGGCATACTGTAGAAACGAGTGACAAAACCAAAAGTGCCTGTGGTCATACAGAAAATCTTTGTATTGATTGGCAAGCAAGCAAGCAAGCAATGGATGTCAGGAAAGGTAAGTAAGGTAAGTTAAGTAAATGCCCCCCACAGCACAACAACAGAAGATAGAGTCTAGTTTAGTTTTAATGCATCTGTATGCATATGGTGGTAGATAGAAGGGCGCATCTGGGCAGTAAGTAGAAACTTTTTGAGATTTCCTTTCATGGGTAAAAGAACAAGAAGAAAGAATACTAAGAAATATGGAAAAAAAACAAAACAACTGAATGTGTGATATGTGTGCAGCTGCTTAAAAAATACCAAGACAATTTGATCTTCAAACGTGCCAGGAAAGAGATGCCAAGATTTGTAACTCAGCTGAAGTGCACAACAGAATGATGATCTTTCATCTGCTAGGTATCAAAAGCTCAAAGAAAAAACCAAAAAACTCACAGTGAAATCTATTAGATATCGAAAAAGACTTTGACATTGAAATGACACTTTATTCTCAGGACACCTGCTCATCTACACTGGCGGTACAGTAAATGAAAATAAATTATCATACTGTGATTCAGGATGGCTTGAGCACATGTGATAAAATGATAGCATAAGAATGTGTGTTACAGTGTGTGGTAAAGGTTTTATGGTCACCAGAAGTTTTGTGCCTTATCATTGATTTATCAAAGAAGAAACTGCTTATTGGAATAGAATCCAACAGCATTTCGCACATTTATTCTTCACACCCTTCAGGGCTATATTATTAACTCTCTATATTCGTAATGTCCAACATGTTTTCTACTATATCTAATGTCATCTGATTGTATTTACAGTATCTTCACAGTAGGACTATTCTGCTTATGTATCAGTGTTGTTGTTATTAGAGCTGTGATTCATACATAAACAGGTTTTAAAGCACTAAAACTACTAAATGTATTTAACAAACACTGAAATACTGTGTGATTTGTGCTGTTAATTGTTTAAAGGTCATGAGTCTCATACACTCACTCTCACTCCTTCTCTACACTGCTTATGCAGAGTCATGTGAAGGCTGGAGCCTATCCCAGGGGACTCTGGGCATGAGGCGGGGTACACCCTCAATCACAGGCAAACAAGGACACACCTCACTTACACACTAGGCTATTTGGATATGCCAATTAGCCTACTCTGCATGTCTTTTAACTGTGGTAGGAAATCTGAGTATCTGGAGGAAAAACATTAAACACAGGGCAAACATGCAAACTCCATGCACACAGATCCAATGCAGGAATTGAACTCTCGACCCTCGAGGTACAAAGCCACAAAGCTAAACCTGATGCCACCATGCTGCCTATGTCTCATGCAAAGTGATATATATTTTTTCCAGCCAATGTTCTACTTCATACTCCAGTTCAGTAGGTGGCAGAAATGCACCAAATCCAAAAGGAGGAAAAAAGAAGCACTAATCTTTCACAGTCGGGGGATTTTTTTATGTACATTGGGAGAGATGCCAGTGGTTTATGAAAAAGATAGTGGTATATTAAAAAGAAAAAGAAAAAAGAACATACAGTTTTTCTTAATTTTATTGCATATAACTATCAGCAGTGCTATAAGCTGAGCGGATCTACAGTCTGGGTATGAAAGAAATCAGCCACAACCTGTACTATTTTTGCATAAGGCTGCATGAGGTATGCCTCATGTTAATGGGGTTAAAACAAAAAAGGGTACATAATATATTTCTTTTTTTTCTTAAAAGAAAGGCAGGTTTTTAGTCAGGTTTATTACTGCTAGCACATTTATGCTTGTTTAGATATGCTGTAGAAATGACTGGACCATAAAACAATATTAAAAATATTAATACCAAAACTGGGATACATAGATAAATTTTCCAAAATAAAGCAAATTAGCAACAAGTTTATCACAACTATCTATCAACTTTAGCCTATCGTCAATAGACAGGTTTGGTACTTGTAACTTGTCAATAAAACATGTATATAGCAATCATTGTGACGTTAGGTAAAATGCTGTACTATCCACTTTTCTTAAGGGTTAATACTGTAAAGATTGAATTTGAATTTCAAGATAGGGAATGCTAACACTTTTTGTTCTGTTTGTGGCTAAATTATGCTAAGTGGCAGTCTAGCCTGCAATACACAGGAAATGAATGATATATTGCTTATGCATGCGAACACACCGCCTTAAAAATTATCAACTTTTCAGGAACTGAAATTTTGCAGGAAATGCGCCATTGAAAAGCTTTTATGGTATATGAGCAAACAAACCTGAGCCAAACTAAACACTGGGCAAGTTGCGCGTACTGTACTTCTGGTAACCAATCAAAACCTCTTTACAGTACATCAGTGGAAAACCAAGCTTTTTGGCATTTTGTGCAAGATTTAATGAAGATATAGCGCAATGGTTCCCAAGAATGTAAGCAACCATGGTAGCAAGAAGAAAAGGGAGTCACTTTTAGTTTTTTTTTTTTAAAGTATCTTGTGCCAAGAGAAATAATAAATTAAGGTTAAGTCTATTTATCATATTTTACTTTTTTAAATGTTTCATTGGTTTATATGCAAAAAAATAAGATTATAGTGTTGGAAATTGGTAATATTGGTAATATTGTTGGATGGCTGGAACGGATTATCTGCATTTACATTATTTGCTATGGGAAAATGTGTTTTGCAATATGAAATGTCACCTTAAGACCCTGCCTCTGAAACAGATAAAATTTGTATGTCGAGGTACTTGCAAAAGTATTCGGCCCCCTTGAACTTTTCCACATTTTGTCACATTACAGCCACAAACATGAATCAATTTT
>JAQQZT010000038.1:27917310-27937136 GCA_030068275.1 Clarias platycephalus | reverse complement strand
CACCTGAAGCAGTAAAACCACCTGCTGACTATGATGTGTATGTAAATGTGTGATTTGCCTTCCCTCTGTAAAATGGTGCACAAACGTGTTTAAGTAGAAAGTAGATGTATTTGTTGTAAGATGTAGTGGAGTAAAAGTAAACCGTATCCATTAATAAAACTTCTAAAGTGAAGTACTACTTCTCAAGTGTAAAGTAACACTTCTCAAGTGCTATCTGATAGGTTCAAGCCAATGAGGAGCGTGAGTCACCAAAGCAGCTGGCTCGTTTTAGAAATTTAGAGCACTGCTTCATCTCCATATCAGGGCCAGGTCTCTCTCTCTCTCTCTCTCTCTCTCTCTCTCTATTTCTCTCTCTCTCTATTTCTCTGCCTCCCATACACACACACACACACACACACGCACACACACACACACACGTCTGCTTCACAAACACACAGAATGGCACAAAAACTACATTACCTTTTTCATCTGTAATATTCACTATTACATCGGACATCAATGTCGACATTCAGCCTTAAGTGCTATATGCAGCTTTTCATTTAATTGACTACAGAGTTGTTTTCTGAAATCCAAATGGTACAAGTGTCTGAATCATTCATCAGCCATAATATATATAGCACCGAAGCTAGCCGCAAATACTTGCAGACTATACTTTTGTACTTTATAAAAGTACCCTTGGGTAATTAGAAGTCTCTGGTACATCTAATTTGAATGCTTTAGAAACAGTACATTTTGTGTGTGTGTGATTGTGTGATTGTGTGCCTATGTGTGTGCATGTGTGTGTGTTTGGGTAGGTGGTAGAGGCTGTAGAAAAGAATAAAGGGCACCCTGTCCCCATTTCCTTTGTGTGGAACAGTTCAGGAGACAGATTTGGGCTGTCAGAAGATAAATGTTGGACTAACTCCAATGAAAAATGCATTAGAAGATTAGACATGCTGTGTGGGGTGGGGGAGTTGGGGTTAATGGACCCACAGACGTCTTTGATATCAGTCTCATGTAAAAGGATGTCATTGCAAATATGTTACTATGATGTCGTTAAAATTATTTTAAAATTATTATAAGGATAAACAGATTAAGGAAACAGAGAGAAATAGATTTAGATTAAGATAGTGAATAAAAATGAGATTTGGCTTATTAAAGATAGTTAAAGATATTAACTTTTGTGATGTCAGTCAAGATGAACAATTTAAATGTCTGTTGGAAAGCAGCTTTAAGATCACCAAAAATAAATAGTGTTAAAGCTTGTAATATACTGTGTATTTATTTTTGTCTTGTAAATGAGCCATACAATCCCCATGTCTGACTTTATATATATATATATAGAGAGAGAGCCATGATCAGACTGCATTTAAATGGTGCAAACAAGCATGTAGTCTGATCATGGCTCGGATGTACATATTTCTACCTTGATGGTTTCCAAGAACTAGTTAAACACTGGGATAACTATATGGGATTATATAGAGAATTAAAGTTTTTTTCCTCTAATAATTGTGTTCTGTCACACTCCACTATCAAAAGTCCATGTTTGACTTGAACACCCCCTACCCATTCTGCACAAAAAGAAAGAGATAGACACTTATTATGAGTGAAAAGAAAAAAACTAAATGTCTAGAGGCAGGGATACAGTATAGTATGCTTATATAATGAGTGACAGGAGAACAGCTGAGAATGCACTGTGTCAGGTGGAGCCCAGAGTGTTTATTGGTGTATTTACAACCAGCCATGCCGCTAGACAGGCCTGTGTGTGTGTGTGTGTGTGTGTGTGTGTGTGTGTGTGTGTGTGTGTGTGTGTGTGTGTGTGTGTGTGTGTGTGTTATGGACGAACTCAATAGAGTTCCTATTAATGTCCCACATTAGGAGAATTAACTAACCACAAATCCATTGTCATGCACCAGTGTCAATAATGATGTCTGGCTTTAGTTTTCTTATGCTATTGATTTTTTTACTAAAGTGTGTCATTAATTTTCTCAATGGTGATGTGTGATCTTAGGATGACACGGTGGTGCTCCAGTGTACAGCGACCGTCCTGAAGGAGCAGATCAAGCTGTGCCTGTCTTGTGAGGGCTTTGGGAACCGACTGTGCTTTCTTGAAACAACATCCAATGCCCAGGTATCTTCTGGTGGAAGAAAATAGAGTCACATAAGATCCAGAAATATTTAAAGAAAGTCTTTTGCCTAAACAATTGAACTTTTATATGGAGGTTACAAGTGCAAATCCTGAAAATGCCACATCCGTCCATGCTTTGGAGTGCAGGACAGCATGATTGTCTTGGTATCTGGGTGAGAGGGATGGTCTAAAGTTCTCCTGTGTCAGACAAAGAAGTGCTAACCAGTAACATGTGACTGTTATGCTGAGTCTGAGTAAAACCATACTCTGTATAAGAACTGGCAAATTTTTTGGAGCGCTGGTCATCGCCATCTTGGCAAGAGATGACTCCACTTAAACCCTGGTTATTCTATAAATGGGCAAACAGGCAGAACAAACAGAGCCTGGCTGCTGGTTGGAACATGCCTACTTACTGTACCCTTAGTTACCCCAACCCAGCTATATTAGCTTTAGTCTACAAATTTACGGTAGCTAATTTGGTGACTAGTGTTAATTTGTATGCTATTCTTAATTTGCATTTGATTTGGACACTATGGGGATTGATGGATTAATTGGAGCTACAGTATTAGTGATTAGAATATACTGCATATACAAATTTGGGGAATTCTGCATAGAACTTGTTTTTCAAAACCAGTGATTGCCCCTTTTATTATTATTATTATTATTATTATTATTATTATTGTTGTTGTTATTAATAATAATGATACAATAATAATAATAATACAATAATTTTATTTTTATTATTATTATTATTATTATTATTAATAATAATAAAATAACTTTATTATTATTATTATTATTATTATTATTATTAATACTACTACTACTACTACTAATAATAATAATAATAATACAAATTATTATTATTATTATTATTCAAACACAGGATGTTCCATAGCCTAAACAAAATACTCGTAGTTTGAATTTCCAGTTTTGTGCCTTCACAGCCTTTTTTGTCCTCTGTACAGAATGTGCCCCCTGACTTGGCTATCTGCGCCTTCATCCTGGAGCAGTCGCTTTCGGTGCGGGCGCTTCAGGAGATGCTTGCCAATACCATGGAGATGGAGGTAAGCATCAAAGAGATTAATGAACAGACAATTGGGTAAAAGGTAGAGCGGATGAAATGAGAGGCTAGCTGAAGTGCTAGGTGACTGGTAGTAGCATATCTATGGGCAAAGCACTGTCTTGTTGTCTAGTTGTTGTCTTTGCATGAAAATCGTCATGTGATAAGTCTGGCATAGTCATGCTGCTAAATTTAAATCAAAGAACTGATCTTGAACTATACAAAGCTATAAAAGACATTTTCAAAGGGAAGTTCCAAAGCTCTTAGTGTAATCTCTTATTACAAGCTATGCTTCACTAATAATCTAATCAGCAGATATGATTTATTTGTTTGTTTATTTAATTAATTCCTAATTAGATTTAAAGGTGGCATTAGGGTATGTGGAGGTGATGTACAGTAAGCTACGTTCATGTGTTTGCCTTTGGAGAAACCGTCTGTAAAGCTTCGATAAGCGTAACTTAATTTCATCTGCCTTTTTCTCTCTTCCCCGACACCTTGTCCCTTTCTCTGCTGCCCGTAGGCAGTCGATTTGGACCAGTGGGTATGTCCTTGCACATGTCTCTTGTTTATCTGTCTACCCTGATCTGATCTAAGCACCTCTCCTCCACTCCTTCCTGTCCTTCTTTCCCAGTGTGTCTGGTTTAGATGAAATGAAATGGTGCTGCAGTTACTGTCCTTCTCCCCCCGCCCCCCCAGAGAATTCTCTTCCTCCTCAGCTTCGATCACATCTGTCCCTTACGTTGATCGTGCAGCCGGAATCTCATTTGGTTTCCAAATGATGTTTTCGACAAGATTTAGTCCCAGAGAGAGAGAGAGAGAGAGAGAGAGAGATTTAATGACTCAAATCCTTGGCTACAACCCTTCCTTTTTAAACTTAGTATCCTGCTCATCACACACATAAACCTTTCCATGGCTGTATTTTTACAAGCTATTCAAGCAATTAAAAAGAACATTCAAAGAAAACCCTGATTTTCTTTACGTAATTTGTTAACATTGCCATCTCCTAAAGAAACACAGGGTCCTCTTTGGATTTGCGCCTGCCACTTCGCCATTTCATGCAGCACCTTCAAAATTTCACTAACTACCATTCCATCGTTTTTTTTTTTTTTTTTTTCAACTCATAAGAATCTACTAAAACACTTATCATCCTCCTTAAGGTCAAAAATATGAAGCATGGCATTTCTGTTCGTTTATTGCTTTTCTTCATTTTGCCCTCATCACCTTTTCTTTGCCTCATCTCCTGCCTGTTCCATCATTTCCTCACAACTTCCAGGAACATGAAGTTCCTTAGATTAACCCTCAGTTTTGTTCACTAATTACCAATGGATATAGGCTTCCTGTTTTACATATAGGGTAAAGTAACTAGAGCATCTTTATCTCATACAGAGGTGGACAAATCATAATTTTATTAGCAAGGGGTTTTGTTCTGCTATAAATGGATGAATTAAAAAGTTGTCTTTGATGCAATGCAATAATGGCAAGCTACATGTACTTACTGTAAGTGCATTAATAAAGACTAGCATATTTCATACTATTGTGACTATTATTCTATTTTCACAGTATGAAAATATTATTTCATACTATGACTATTATTATTTTGAAGTTTTAAAATAGCACTTCTTCAGCTATGAGCTATGATATTCTGTCATCGTGTTCATCAAATATCTGTGTGCTCTTGATTTGGAAAAAAATATCTCTGATCCATACACACTAATTAAACTGACTAAGAAAAAAAAATAACAGGATCACATCTTTCCTGGTGTGTGTGGTGCAGCGATTAAAGAAGACTCATGCTATATTTATAGTCTTTTTTTTTTTTTTTTTTTTTTACTTTGTTGGATTTACCTTATTTCTATAACTATGAGTAAATAGCCCAGGCATAAATTCAGCTTGTTTATGACACCTGGCTACTAATTTGTCCACCCCTGTCATAAATAAGCTATAAAAGTCACATTATTTATATAAAAAACAGAAGCCTTTGATATCTTGGGGGATTTGAGTCTCCACAAGTGAGTGCAAATTTACCTGATATCTTTTTGTTTAATATTTACAAAAGTATCATAATTTTTAGCTAATTCTCATTAAGTTTGTTTTTCTCATGTTAAAATGTCAGAACATTAGTGTAACAATAAATTAAACGTATGAGGGGCATTTAAATCAATCCAGGATAAGATTCTTAACCGCAGTAAAACATTTGAATGTTGCAAATGTTCTATTGAAATCCATAGTAGGTCAAGGTGGGTCAGATCCCACTGCAGTTGTTCCCATGAACATTCAGCAAGTGGAAAACCTGATCCTCAAAGATTGACGGATAACTTGTGGAAGAGACTCATCTATCTGTGGGAACTGTACATACAATCATTCATGAACACCACTTGTACATTAAAGGAATTCGACTGGGTGTTATTGCCACATCTCCCATATAGTCCTGACATTGCTCCAAGCCATTTCCACATTTTTGGGCCATTAAAGGAGTTCCTGGGAGGCCAGCGTTTTCAGACCTGAAGCAGGCAGTATAATTTGGCTCTGACTGAGAAAATTTTCTACCCTGGTGTTATTCAAGCACTAGTGAAACAATTCAATAAGTGCATTAGTGTAATGACATAAATTGAGTTTTTCAACTTATAACTGTGTTCTGTTATTCTCCACAATCAAAAGTCCCCGTTTGACTTGAATGCCCCTTATAATATCTGGGTATTAAACTTACAAGAAAAAAAAGAGAGAGCGAGAGAGAGAGAGAGAAAGAGAGAGAGAGAGCACATCTGTATTATTAGCGAGATGTTTACCAGCCTCTAGAAAGAAACCAAGCAGTGACCCATGATAATGAGAATAGCATGTCACGTGGAAGTCCCAGCAGGAAGGAGGGGTGCTACCATGGCGATTGAATCTGACACTGAGGTGCTGAGAGAAAATTCCCTCGCTGCTAATGTCAGCAGAACAACAGATGGCAGCGTAACACACTGACCCACACAGGTGGATTAAGGTGTGCTTAACCTCAACGACCTGCAGTGTGCATACTCTCTCTCACCCGAGCCATGCTACTGACACAGATGACGATGTTTACAGTGATAGTGTCGGTGATGATAATCACTAATAATAATAATCATCATCATTGTGTTTTCTCATTTCTAAACCTTAAGGTAAACTGACCACATATTGTGACTTGTGCCCTCATGGAAGGTTTTTGTGAACTCCAGGTTTGGTGTGAACTGTGACAACTGTTTGACCTTTGACGTTTGTTTGTACTCATGCGTGGTCTTCCTGTGGTACTGTAACTCACTTCCTTCAAGTTTGACAGGAGGTCAAGAGATGCCCATTCCTCCTTGGTGCGGCTTCTCTTCCTTCTTCTTTCCCCATGATCCTCTATGTGTGTTTTACATTCCCTTCTCATCGTTTGTCCTGCTACTTATCTTTGTTTTTATGTATGAAGACTGAAGGTGACATCCATTTTGAAAGGAGATTCCTTTGGCATATACAGTGCGCACACACACACACACAGACAAAAAAAAAAAAAAAAAAAAAAAACACATTCACAGACATTTATAACCACTCAGTCACATGAATTATTAATTTGCTTTAATATTATAATTTAATAATAAGTTTCTTTTCCCTTTTTCCAGTCCTCTCAGGGAGGAGGCCATCGAACCCTGCTGTATGGCCATGCCATCTTGCTGAGACACAGCCACTCTGGCATGGTGAGCCAAAACAAAACATACTCTGCTAAATAGTACACATACACAATCTCACACTGATCATCATTTATTAAATATTTCCCTAACATACTCTGGTTTACTTGAATTGTAGTATCTCAGTTGCCTGACCACATCACGTTCGCTCACGGACAAGCTGGCCTTCGATGTGGGTTTGCAAGAGGACTCTACAGGTACCCACACAGAAACATTTAGGGCTCTTATATGGTTTGAAGTTTTCACGGGGCAGTTTTTGGTTTAGTCACATCACCAGAGAAACTGGGGTTGCTGAAATATGTACAGACTAACAGGATTAATACAGTATACAGTATATTGAGAGAAAAAAAGCCACACTACCGGCTCACTTCGAGCTCGGAAGGAATTGGCTCATCACGTGGTGATTCTGGTCTTGGTGGATGTAGAGCCAGTTCTTTGCAAAAGGGAGAATAGAATGTTGCAGGAAGCTTATCTGGCAGTCAAGTGAGAAGCATTTTTAGATTTAGAAAAAATGATGTGTGTTCGTAGATGTGTGTTCACTGGCTGTCAGCCTGCTCTCCTGTCAGTATGTATATATATATATATATATATATATATACTGTATACAGTGTGTCTAAATGTGAAACCGTGACAAACATATTTTTATATACTGTATGTTTTTGCATATCTGCTGTAAATGTCAGCAAATAAAAAAAAAACTGTAAGGACACTTATGAACATCTTATGATATCTTATGAAGATATGTATGTTATGTTACAGATGGGATTATAACGTCTACAAATGCCACTAATACACAAATTAGTGCTAAACCAGGGATTTTAAATGCTTATTACCAGCTTTACACATAATGGAATTTTGGAATATAAAAGTCAATTATCCTTTATTTGAGCATGCCAGCAATATTAAAAAATGTCAGTTAATAACACTAACTCCTAATCAATACTTTTTAAAGAAGAAATTTTGACTTGTTTGCCTGCTTTTACTATAAAGTATGTGGACACGTGGTTTGTGGGGACTTTGTATATGAAATGTACCACGGCTGTACCATAGGTGAAGCGTGCTGGTGGACCATCCATCCTGCATCCAAGCAGAGGTCAGAAGGTGAGAAGGTCAGAGTGGGAGATGACTTGATCCTGGTTAGCGTGTCGTCTGAGAGATACCTGGTAGGATCTTTTTCTGATTCAGTTTTTTCTCCTTAGGTACACACATACATCATCTGGGCATATAAAATACTATTGTTGCAGCAGATTTATGATTCTGATTATCTCGGTTGGTTGTTGAATATGAGTTCCTATGATTTATCATTTATGTTCTTGCAGCATCTGTCCTATGCCAGTGGGGACTTGATGGTGGATGCCTCGTTCATGCAAACTCTGTGGAACATGAATCCTGTGTGTTCAGGCTGTGAGCTAGCAGAGGGTGAGCTTTGTTTATTCATTATTATCCATTCTAATTATGTAAGACCTGAGAGCCAGTTCATGCTGGCAGCATTGCTTTATGATATGGTGTCTAGAACTTATTCAGTTTGTTTTTCACTAGCAAGTACAGTATGATCTTATAAAAACAGCAGAAATTTCCTTGGCTAAATGCATTTTAACATTTTTTTTTTCACATGGTGTTTTTAATTTCAACAAGTAAACATTTTCATTTGGGCCACATTGGTCAAGGCATTTCATCTTTAACATGATGGAATTTCTTTTTGGGATCTTTGCAAAAACTACATGACTATGATTGCTCTTGTTTGCACGTTTGCACTTGCATGTTACTGTATGTTGTCTTTTAGTCTTTCATAAAGTCCTTAGACTTTAAGTTTAAGTTAGACTTTTTAAGTTTTGCTAATCGGTTTTCTCTTGGCTAGTCAGCTACTTAGGTGTCGTATTATTTTTTTTATTTACTTTTTTAATTTGTTGTTTGTACTGTATCACCTTGGTCATGAAGGTATGTTGTTTCATTTCCCTGTGTACTGAATTGTATATGGTTGAAATGACAAAAAAGCCTACTTGACTTGACTTGAGTTAACTTGACTTGGTTATCAAATTGATTCATGGCATCCATTTTGATTCTACTTCTAGTGGTAAACAAAGACACTCATTTACATTTCTGGTTACAAGCAATCAATATTTTTATCCAGTTAATAGTTTAGTCATTGTCTCTTTTAATTTCCTCTACAGGTTTTTTAACGGGAGGCCATGTTCTACGCTTGTTCCACGGTCATATGGACGAGTGTCTGGCCATATCACCACCAGATCAAGGAGAAGAACAGCGCAAGTAAGAGAGAAACAAAGACAGAGAAAACAATGATAGCAAACACAAAACATTCTGTTTTTCTTTTTTATGTATTTTTTTGTCTCTCCTCTCTGTTTTTCTTTGTTTGCTGTATTGTCAGGATTGCACAGTATGAGTCAGGAGCCGTCTGTAGTCAAGCACGCTCTTTGTGGAGACTTGAACCGTTGAGAATCAGGCAAGGAAAACTTTAAATACACCTTTGGGTTATGTCAATAATTAGATATACAGGTATAACCATTGAGCTTTCAGAACAGTACATCCAAGCCATTGCTGAATATAAATGAGGTAAATGCCAATTATTGACAAAAGCATTCATCTGGCAATTGGTTAAAGGAAAAATAAAACTCTGTCACATGACAGCCACTGAAGCACATGTAATAAATGATGAGTTGTGAAATGTCAAAAAATATGGTGCAAGGTTAACCTGCCCAGACTTGCCGTGACTGCTACTACATTAAAAATTGGCAACAAAAGTCTTATCTTGATGTTAAAATCAGGCTGAAATGTTTGCTTTCTGTAGCTGGAGTGGTGGTCATATGAAGTGGGGTCAGCCATTCCGCATACGCCACATTACCACTGGACGTTATCTTTGTTTGGATGAAGAGAAGGGTCTGTTGGTACTCGATCCCGAGAAGGCAAATACCAAGCAGTCAGCTTTCTGCTTCCGTGCCTCCAAGGTCTCTATATTTTCTGAATTGTTGTTTAAAACTAAAACATATTTTTCTTTCACTTAACCAAATATTTTTTAAACATCAATTATGTATTTTCAAATTCTGAGAATTTATTCATTAGTTTTCGATCATCAGGCTCTATACTTGCCTGAATGTTGATGGCAATGACTGCTGTGGGCTCAGTCAATCAAATGCCATTCGATTTTATGCCTTGATTCGCAAGAAATTTTTGACTTGAATGCCACTAGTACATAAAATTGATTAACATAAGCTGCAACATTCTTATTTTAACCCCCGTGATTTCACTTTATTTCATTGTTTTGCTGTTGCATCTGAGCAGGAGAAGGTGGAGGTGGTGAAGAAGCGTGATGTTGAGGGCATGGGGGTTCCCGAGATCAAGTATGGCGAGTCCATGTGCTTTGTCCAGCACGTCTCCACAGGTCTTTGGCTCACCTATGCTGCCCTTGATGCCAAAGCAGCTCGTTTGGGTACTATGAAAAGAAAGGTATGGTACCTGCATTGGGAGCACATTAACTCCCTAATGTATACTCTAACTGATGAACGCACAACCGATTATTTTGTTTAATGATTAAATAAAAATCTAAATTTCTTTGTAATAAATGTATATGTTTCTTTCTGACCTTTTATGTCACTCCTTCAGGTTACTCTGCATCAGGAAGGCCACATGGACGATGCCCTGGTGATGTCACGTTCTCAGACAGAGGAGTCTCAGGCAGCCCGCATGATCTACAGCACCACAGGCCTTTTTAAACTGTTCATTAAGTATGAAGCAGTATTTTTCACAGCCTGATAATTTCTGAGATTTATGTAGTCTAATGAATAAACATTGATATCTATAGAGATACAGTAGAACTGGTGGGGGTTAATTTTTGGACTGCAAAATACAGAAAAATTGCTATTATAAATGCTAAAAAAAGTATTCCTTACCCATTTTATTATTATAAACAAAGATCTATCATGATAAATGTTGAATCCTCACTGTAACACATCTAGATTAAGTATTTTTTAGGTATTTTTTACTCTCATTATTGTGTTTTGCTGTTCTGGACAATAAAAAGTCCCGGTTTGATTTGAACACCCCTTGTACATAATTATTATTTCTAAATAAAGGAGTAAGCAGTGTATCAACTGAAAAGAAAAATGTTGATCACCTGCTGAAGGCCAGGGCTCAGGGTGAACGCAATTTTTTTATTCTTGAAAGTCTTATTTTAAAAGTAGATCAAAAGTATCAGTAGTAAATACTGTATACAGTAGAGAAAATAATGGGATGTTGTTTAGTGTACAGAGACATGTTCAAAATGTTCCAACCTGAAGTGTAAATTTGTTCTGTTTATGTAGATGTCAAAATGATAAAGGCTTTAGGCCTAAACTGTTCCGATTGTTTTTTTTTTTTTTACCTGTGCATCATACCTAAACATAACTGGAAGTAAGAATATGAGAAATATCCAGGTATATTCAATGTGTGTTCATGTGTAGGGGGCTAGACTCTCTGAGTGGGAAGAACAGGGCCACAGGTCCGGTCTCACTGCCTCTGGATGGAGTGATTCTCTCCCTTCAAGATCTTATCCACTACTTTCGTCCACCTGAAGAGGAACTAGAGCATGAGGAGAAGCAGACAAAACTGCGCTCACTGCGCAACCGGCAGAACCTCTTCCAAGAAGAGGTATGTGTGTGTGTATGATTCATTGTTGTGTAAGACTCACTCACTCATCACTCACTCACTCACTCACTCACTTATAGTCTCTAAAATTCTAATTCTAATTTTATTTGTCACATACACGTTCATACACAGTACGATATGCAGTGAAATGCTTATACGACCGCCCGTGACCTTAAAAATAAAGATTATTATTAGGAAATAAATATGAATAAAAAATAAATATAATAGAAAATTAATTTAGCTAGGATAAGAATAATACTGTATATCTATAGAAGACAAAAATATACAATATAAGAAATATAACAAAAATATAAGAAAACTTAGCTGTACAAATATGAAAAAGATAAGATTCTATACAATATAGAAAAATATAGAAATTTTATTGTAAATAAAAATGACGGGGGCGTGTGCAAATATGCCTGAAAGTGTCTTACTAAAAGTGACTTGTGTGCAATGAGCCAAGAATTGAAATATAAATATGTAAATGTGCATGAATGTGCAGGTGTACAGTGTCCATAAGTGTCCATGAATGTCCAGAATGAGTGCAAAGAGACAATGTCATAATTGTGCATGTTTAAAAATAGTTTAGTCCTGTGTGGTGTACTGATTGAGAGACCTTATCACCTGCGGGAAGAAGTGGTGCTGCCTAATAGCGTGTATTCACATTTAAATATTTTCATAGTAAAAACGTCTCCGGCACAGATAGACCTGGACGATCCTTCAACACTGATAAGATTTGCTCATAGTCTGACCAATCAAAGATTGAATTGAATGTTTCTGATCAATGCTGCTTGTGCTTCAGGGAATGATTACCATTGTGCTGGAGTGTGTGGACCGGCTTAACGTGTACAATACTGCTGCTCACTTCTCTGAGTTCGCTGGTGAAGAGGCAGCCGAGTCCTGGAAGGAAATTGTCAACCTGCTCTATGAACTGCTAGGTGAGCAGCTGGGTTGCTGTTTGATGCTATCACAGAAATTATGGAATTTGATAGACTATAAAAAGTTCAAAATCTAATTTCACACTTAATTTTTATTTAAACCCAAACAAAATATTTTATAACACAGGTATATAAATAAATTCTTTAAAAATTCTCCTAAATTCTTGGACAGGTTGTTGATTCTTTTTCCATTACAGCAGTCCTGAATTTTGTAGGAGTGATGCATAGAGTGATATTTATGAGTTTTAGAAGGAGCTTCATAACAGTCAGAGGTTAAGATGATACTTTAAGATTGCAGACACAGGAAAGAAGGCTTTACAGACGACATTCTGTCATTTTTTTTCTTAAATACTTGACATGAGAGAAAATGCCTGTAAGGTGGCTCAGAGCTCACTGCAGTCCTTCCCATGAATATTCAGCGAGTGGAACGCGTGGTCGCCACACAATCAATCACCAATACCACTGGCACACTGCAGGAACTTAACTCTCATTTATTGCCACTGTATAGTCCTGACCTCACCTCAAGTAATTTCCACATATTTAGGCCAATCCAAGTGTTCTAGGGAGGCCAGTGTTTTAGACATGAAGCAGGCAGTCTGATTGTGGCTCCTGCATACTGAGAAAACTTTCTACCTTGATGGTAACCAAGCACTAGTGAAATGCAGGGACAAGTGCAGTAGTGTAGCAGGAGATTATGTAGAGAATTAATGGGAGTTTTTACTCTCATGACTGTGTTCTGTTTTTCTGCATAATTAAAAAATCCTAATTTGACTTCACCCATCATATAATTGCCATGATATAATACATTCTGTTTAATAAATTGAATACATTTTACATGTTTTTATCAATTATGCAGCATCACTTATCAGAGGGAATCGTGCTAACTGTGCTTTGTTCTGCGATAATCTGGATTGGTTGGTCAGTAAACTGGACCGTTTGGAGGCCTCCTCAGGTACACAGCTCTCTGCTTTCACACACCTTAAGAATGACATCATATAACCTGGTGCTTAATTTCTCCAGTTTTACCATTGTTACTTCCGCTCCGCAGGCATTCTGGAGGTGTTGTACTGCATTTTGATTGAAAGCCCTGAAGTCCTGAACATCATCCAGGAGAACCACATCAAGTCTATCATCTCTCTTTTGGACAAGCACGGGCGCAACCACAAGGTCCGCTAGACACGAATTGCTTGCACATGCATACTATCATTAATAACTAAATCTGACATCCAACGATTCACATGACAGATTTACAGATACATTTACAGATGTACTAATGTCATCCTTTAAAAAAAAAAAAAAAAAACCTATTAGGTATTGGATGTGCTGCGCTCTCTGTGTGTATGCAATGGCGTGGCTGTGAGATCGAACCAGAACCTCATCACGGAAAATTTGCTACCACGTCGTGAGCTTCTGCTCCAGACCAACATCGTGAATTATGTTACTAGGTAAACCAGAACCAGAACAAAATTCCACAATTTAATTCAACTTTTTTCATTTTTCTTGCTTAAAAAAAAATGCCACAGTTAATCAGAGTGAACACTGTGTATAATATACTAAAACCAAACAACCTAACATAAATAGAGCTTAATTGTACAGTATGCAAACAGCTACATTTATTTTGATGTTGTCCAAAACATGGTATTAGTGCTGAAAAGTGTCTCACGTAGGTGAAAAAGTGAATTTTCAGAAAGGATCATTTAACACCATTTTTCATAATATTTATCTTCCGATCGATGCTTTGTTTTTGTAAATGCACACACCTGTTCATCAGAGAAAAAAAAACACAATTTGATATAAAACAATTTCAAATCCTTTTATGTAGTGTCAATAACCTTTTTTTTTCCCCCACTATATTGGAACTTGACCAATATAGATTTCACATGAAAAAGTGTTTTATTCTAAAATGGAAAATTGTTAAGATGAAATTGACATACTTACAGACACTACAGATCTTTTGCTAAGAGCAACAGTTTTTACAGCTCATAGGCTTCTATAAGCTTACATCAACTTTAGTATGAATACTCATGAAGAAATATGAATAATTAGCATTTTTAATTATTATTGTTGGATAAATATTGATCTCTTTCATGTTGCATAAACTTCAGAAGTAGCTTCATTGGCACACACATTTTCTGTATTATATGTATAACATAAATAAATTAAATCAACATCAATACTGTGTTTTGGCCAATTATTTAGTATCCAGTTTTAATTTTTTTTTAAATTAAGCAATTTTTTTTTTTTTTAGCAAATTGCATATTAGTCATATTATTGCCCTTAAAAATAAAAGCAATTTAATTCATCATTAATTAATTTTCTGATTTTAAGTGCTTTATCACTTTGGCTATTAACTATAACTGCTGTATTAATCAATTGAACATTTATTTCAGACACATTTTTCACGTCAATTAGTCTGTTTGCTAATAAAAACACTCCTTTTCCCCCTCAGTGTAAGACCCAATATCTTCCTAGGAACATGTGAGGGTTCTACACAGTATAAGAAGTGGTACTACGAGATGATTGTGGACTATGTGGAGCCTTTTGTGACGGCCCAGACTAGTCATCTTCGTGTTGGCTGGGCGCTAACAGAGGGATACAGTCCCTATCCAGGAGGAGGAGAGGGTTGGGGAGGCAATGGAGTTGGCGATGACCTCTACTCCTATGGATTTGATGGACTTCACCTTTGGTCAGGTGAGAGTGCATGGCTCAAATAGTTATAAGAGTGCGGATGCTTAAAGGTTCTTCTTCCATCACAGTTTCATTTGATGACTAGGTTCGTAGGCAATTCTCAGACAGTTTTGACATTGTTGTTCTTAGGTCATGTGGCTCGTCATGTTGCATCACCCAACCAGCATATCCTGGCAGCTGATGACGTTGTAAGCTGCTGTCTGGATTTGAGCGTGCCCAGCATCTCTTTCCGTATCAATGGGCATCCTGTTCAGGGCATGTTTGAAAATTTCAATTTGGATGGCCTCTTCTTTCCAGTTATCAGCTGCTCGGCTGGGGTCAAGTGAGAATTCTTAATTTGGTGATAAATTGTAAATTTTGTATAATTTTCCATTGAGATGTTTACACTTAAATATGTGCATGTTGTAATTTTCCATTGACTTTCATAGAGCGCGATTTCTATTGGGTGGACGTCACGGTGACTTTAAGTTCTTCCCTCCACCTGGCTATGCCCCATGTTACGAGGCTCTCCTGCCCAGAGAGAGGATGCGTATCGAGCCTGTCAAAGAGTACAAGCATGACTTTAATGGAGTCAGAAACCTCCTGGGCCCCACACAGTCCCTCACACACACTTCTTTCACACCTTGTCCTGTGGACACTGCTCAGGTGCTTTACCCAAACATTCCAACTCTGATTCTCTGTCTCAAGTATTCATTGTGCTACATATTTCGCAGAATTATGTTTTCATAAAAAAATTTTTTAAAAACCTCAAGAAGTCTTTCTCCATCTGTGTTTGAGTAGATTGTGTTGCCCCCTCACTTGGAGCGCATCAGAGAAAAACTGGCTGAAAACATCCACGAGCTGTGGGCTGTCACTCGAATAGAGCAGGGTTGGACTTATGGTCCAGTAAGTATGTTTCTTTCTTGCCTTCACACTCTACACTAATGCAAAAGATGTACACTTTACATGTCGACTCTTTTCATCAGTTCCGTGATGATAATAAGAAACTGCACCCATGCTTGGTGGACTTCCAGAGCTTGCCAGAACCTGAGAGAAACTACAACTTGCAGATGTCTGGAGAAACTCTAAAGTGAATGATGTTCTTCTACCCAAATAATCTTATTTATTTATTTATTGACTTTATCTGATTGATTTTTTTTTTTTACTGACTGGAACCATATTTATTGCTCACACATCCTTGAAATTTCTCAGGACACTCCTGGCTCTCGGGTGCCATGTGGGTATGGGAGATGAGAAAGCCGAAGAAAATCTGAAAAAAATCAAGCTTCCCAAAACGTAGGTTGCAATAAAGAAAGTTGACAAATTTTCAGATGTGCAAAAAAAAAAAAACATAAACGTTCTACTTGTGTTGAAAGACCGAAGTTAATTATTTATAACGCACCTGAGAGTTTTGATATATTGTGAACATGATCTTTGCTTAGGTAATGGTCTTTTTGTTGCCTCTTTCTTTGTCTCAGCTATGTGATGAGCAGTGGGTACAAGCCCGCTCCTCTGGATCTCAGCCATGTGAAACTGACCCCCAACCAGAACCAGCTTGTGGAGAAGCTGGCGGAGAATGGGCACAATGTGTGGGCACGAGACCGTGTGAGGCAGGGTTGGACCTACAGCATTGTACAGGTAATCAGGGATTTGGCACTGGCAGTAATAATAATAATAATAGCTCATACTGGCCAGAGCTTTTATTTCATTATGAAATATCATACAAAGAATGGTACATTTGAAGTACTGGAGGTCTGCTGTTGTGTCTAATGCACCATGTACTGGTAGTTCTGTGGTGGGGCTTATTATAATTGTTTAATTTTGCTAAATTAATTTAAAGTGTAGATCAGTCATTTGTTCTCATCCTCTGGTCCTTAGTAATGCCTTCATGTTATCAATAGGATATTATGAATAAACGTAACCCTCGTCTGGTACCATACGTCTTGCTGGATGAGAGAACCAAGAAAACCAACAGAGACAGTGTGAACAATGCCGTACGCACCCTTATTGGCTATGGATACAACATTGAGCCTCCCGACCAGGAAAGCAGTAAGTAATGATAATTTAATTCCTTCTTTGTTGTAAAAGTGCATGCGAAAAGTCACAATGTTAGAATAAATGCATGATACAATAAAAAAGACATTTAAAAAAAATTTAAGAATGCTAAAAAGATGAAGTCTGATATCCAATGTTTTTTAGCTAATATAAGGATGAACAAAGCTATATTTTATCAGCTGTAAATAGTCTGTAGTCAGTAATACTGTACACAAGCCTGTTCTCCTGTTATTGTCCAGGTGGCCACTCATTGGAGAGTGGGCGAGGGGACAAGGTTCGAATCTTCAGGGCAGAGAAGCAGTATGGAGTAACTTCAGGAAAATGGTACTTTGAGTTTGAAGCAGCGACCACAGGAGAGATGCGGGTGGGCTGGGCTCGACCTAACGTGCGTGCAGGCACTGAGCTCGGAGCTGATGAACTGGCTTATGTCTTCAATGGAAACAGGGTATGAATGCGTTTAAATGGTCTTCATGGGGTTTTGTCTGATAGAGTAATGCCTCCATTCCTGATAGTCTTACTTTTTCCTCCACATGGATAACGTGTAGATACAGTACTGTATATGTCTGTAGAGAATAACAAATAAGTTTCTGATTAATTCTTGTATAGTAGTTTTCAGTTATATGATAAAATGAACTATACCTATACCTCTATACCTATAAAGATATAACACCAACATATCAGAAATATTTTTTGAACAAAGAAAAAATAAATAGAACAGAATCGCTGATACGGAAAATGATCATGCCCCTGCTAAAAATGACTTGCAAACTCAATCAAACGAAGCCCATCATCTTCTCAGTGGAACACACGAAGCAATTTAACTTTCAACTGTGATTAGCTGTGGTCATTCTGATTAGCTCAGCATGAAAAGCTGGATCATGTCGCTCCCTGGTAGAAGCAAAGAAGCAAGTTGGTCACAATCACAAGTCAGGATATGGAAAAAAAAATATCAAAGGTTTTATTACTACCTAGACGCATGATGAAGTCTATTATTAGGAAGTGGAAATGATTTGCTAAAACACAGAACCTCCGTGGATCAAAACATCACTTCAAACTGCATGAAACAGCCAGGAGCCTACCAAGGGACCTACAGCAACTCTGAAGCAGTTGCAGGAAATGATGACAAAGAGTGTTCATTGTGTGCATGTGGAAACAATATCACAAGATCTCCACAAATGTACGTAGCTTGCATGCGAGGGTTGCAAGAAAAAAGCCAATCCCGAAGAAAGGCCACATGCAGTCACAACTGAGCTTTGCAAATATGCAGCTGGTCAGATGAGACTGAAATTTAATTATTTGGCCACAACACCAAATATGTCTGGCGGAAATTCAATACAGCTCACCATCCAAATAATACATTCCTACAGTTAAGCATGGAGGTGGTAATATCCTGTTATGGGGGTGTTTCTGTTCAGCAGGGACTGGAACACATGTCAGGATAGAAGGAAAGGTCATGGGAAAAAATACTGTCAAATTCTTGAGGAAAATCTACTGCCCACTGTCAGAAGGTTTTCAATCGGAAGCAGGTTTACCTTCCAGCATGGCAAGTAACAAAAGCAGGAGAAAAAGCTGAATGTCCTTGCATGGCCTAGTCAGAGTCCAGCCTTTTTTAAATATTTTTTTCTGACATGTTGGTCCTATAGCTTTCACTTTGATGTTAAACATTGCACTGAGTAAATACAGTGTGTCTTTTCTATACCCACTGTAAATACAATATTGCTTTATTTCATGTATAGTGGTATTTTCTTTGGATTACTTGAATGATGTTCATAGGAATCACTTGGGATAATGAATGTGACTAAACCCACTGTCTTTTGATAGTTTAAACTGTGCAGTTGTAATTTAAACACTGACATAGGATACATCGGAGAAGTCTTGCTACTGAAAAGGATTGCATTATTTGTGTATTGAAAGTATGCATTGTTCTTTCTTTTCTAGGCTCAACGCTGGCACATTGGAAATGAGCCATTCGGGCGGCAGTGGCAGTCGGGAGACGTGGTGGGATGCATGATTGACCTGGTAGAGATGAACATCATGTTCACTCTGAATGGAGAGATGCTGATCAGTGACTCAGGCTCAGAGATGGCCTTCAAAGACATCGAGATTGGAGATGGTAAGTAGGAAAACCCCTGCTGCATAAAGGGAATTAAACATTTTTAAAACGCCTCATTTGTTTGAATGTTTGACTTTTGCTCAGTTTGTACTCATCTTTTGCTCACTTGTTCCTTGTCTGTTAGGTTTCATCCCTGTCTGTGCACTGGGACTTTCTCAAGTTGGCCGTATTAACTTGGGCCAGAATGTTAGCAGCCTGCGCTATTTTGCCATTTGTGGATTGCAGGAGGGATTTGAGCCTTTTGCCATTAACATGAAGAGGGACATTACCATGTGGTTCAGCAAGAGTTTGCCCCAGTTTCTCCCAGTGCCGAGTAACCACAATCATATTGAGGTCAGGTGTTTTATTTACAATAGAATGTTAAGAAAAGAATGAAAGAAATTAAAACACTTGTAAATGTATAATTTATATGTGTTTTACAAACAACCTGGGCTGCGTTTCCCGCTAATGATTGATCTTAGCGCTTAAGAGCGTTTTCTACAAGTCATTTTGCGAACGTTCGTTATTGTTTCACGTGCGTTTCCCAAAAATGCACTTAACACAATTGCACGTAGCCCTG
>JAQQZT010000038.1:27895895-27917210 GCA_030068275.1 Clarias platycephalus | reverse complement strand
TGCACATGCTGTTTTAGCAATCCATCTAAGTTTTGATTTCCGTTTCTTCTACTTGTGTGAATGTATATTCAACTCGATTAACATAAAAAGTCCTGTAATTTCTTCTTGAGCAAATTTAAAAACATAAATTAACTGGAAATGTCGTTCTGTAAAAACACTGTCTTGCTCCAATCTCGCATAAAATAAATTCTAACTGTTCTAACAGAATAATTTTCGATATTTATATGAAACCTTAATTATTTAAGTAGAATTATTTGTCAATTTCTTTATCAACAATTGCTTATCTCACATCAAAATAAATAAATAAGTAAATAAATAAATAAGCTCTTACATTTATTTAAAGTTAAATAAATAAAGTCTAGCCTAATTATCTTCACCTGAAGTGGATTTGCTAATAGGAGAAATTTTTAAATAAGCACATACCTAGGGGTGGAGAAATTAGCAAAATGGCTGAAACCTAAAAACAAAGAAAAGACATTTTTCAAAAAGAAGAAATGAATATTATTTTAGAGGAAGTGGAGCTCTCTTCGTGCCACAAAAGTGCTGTGCTGTAATAACAGTAACAGCTATAATGCACAACATTGCAGTGAGGGCAAGAATGCCAGTGGACATCAGAGAGGAAGATGAAGAGGAGGAGGAAGAGAATGTAGTCGAGATGAGACTTCATGATGCTCAACCAAGACATATTCAATACATGGCTGGGTTTCATGCACGTCAGCAAGTCATCCTTTATGTGTGTCATCTTTAAAGCACATTAAATATTTTCTATTAAGTACATTTGTGCTACCCTCGAAATGTCCATATACCACAGGCTACTTTTTTTCATTCTAACATTTATGTTATTTTTATTTGATTTCTTTATTCATTTTTATTTCTATATTGAATTGTGTAATGAGTAGAAAATAGAAATGAATAAAAATATATGTACAAATAAAATGAAAAATGACTTTGAAGAGAAATAAATTTTAGGTGCAATTTGCCGGTTGTCCAGCAGGTGTCCTCATAATTCTGTCTCCTTACGATGCACTTAAGACTTTACGATTACTCCAGAGCACTCGTAGATCTACGAAGATTTTAAAGTGCTACTTACAGTAAGTTACGATGTTTTTGGGAAACAGACCGTAATATTAAGATCAGTCGTACGATCATTTGTACGAACTACTTAGGCTTACGATGCTTTTGGGAAACGCAGCCCTGATCAGTAGAAAAACAAATAAATTGATCTATATGTATTTTTAAAAATTTCAATGTATGTTTAATAAGATGCAGTGTGGCTAGGTAGTAATGCTACTGCTACCAAATAGCCATCAACAATAGTGTCTATTAAATTTTGGATTAGCTAGCTAATTAAAAATGCTTAATACAAACATTAACAGTTTAATGCAAAAATATTTTGACATATTTAATTATATCTATACTGTATTCAGAGTACAGTATATCAAATTCTATTACCCTGGGTTACAAATGTGTTTAATTTTTAATTACTATTATTATAGTTTTTAAACATTTATTATAATTATATTGTTGTTATTGTACAGTTGTCTCGTGTGGATGGCACAGTGGATAGTGCCCCCTGTCTGAAACTTACACACAAGACGTTTGGGTCCCAGAATGCCAACACAGACATGCTATTTCTGAGGCTAAGCATACCTATCGAGTTCCACGAGACTTTCAAAGTGCAGGCAGGTACCACACCCCTAACTCGAGCACTAACCATCCCAGAGGATGAAGTGTTGGAGGTGGATCCTGACTCTGAGTATGAAGTGCTGAAGAAGTCAGCCAGCAAGAAGGAACAGGAGGACAAAGAAAAGGAACCGTCTGTGCCCAGAGACATACCTGGTGTCAAGGAGAATGACAAGGACACTGCTTCTGAGAAAGGCAAAAAGAAAGGGTGAGGATAGACTAGTGAATGCCCTTGTACCATACAACATAAAGCAACTCAGTTTGTGAAACGATCATTTTAAAAGTATAGCGTGATTATAAATTGCAGTATTGAACTAATGCTCTATCATGCTAAAGTATATACAAACCTTTTTTGTAATGTATTCTCATTGTGCATAGAAAAAAATTGGGTTCATTGCTGATTGCTTTTCCTTTTCTTCTCAGATTCCTGTTTAAAGCTAAGAAAGCTGCCATGATCACTCCTCCCCCTCCTCCCCCTTTGTTGCCACGCTTGGTACAGGACGTGGTGCCGGATGATCGTGATGACCCTGAGATCATTCTCAGTACCACTACAGTGAGCCTTTCAAACCATAATATATACAGTATATAAGAAGGGTTTAGTCTGTACATTGGTCAGAACTCGCTGTTTCTTTTATCTTTACGTTTCATACATTGGAGGACCTGAAACCAGTCTCAGAAAGACACGAGACATGGGCTACGTGGGCTCCAACCTGAAATAATAAGATGACTGTTTACATTAAAGCTTATTTTTAGCTTTAACCATTTAACTTTTTCTGCAAACATACAAATGAGTGGCATTTAAGTCAAAACAGGACTTGATGAAATTTCTGGTGAATGGAGTAAAACTCATCGATATTTACAGAAGACTTCAAGCACAGTATAGTGATGAGACTCTTAGCCACAGTAAAACACTTCAATAGTGGAAACATTTTCAAGAAGGTTGTATGTCCTTGAATGATGATCCTGGCTGAGGTGGCTGAGGTGGCTCAGAGCCCGTTCCAGTTATTCCCATGAGCATTCAGTGAGTGGAATAACTAATCCTTGAAAATCAACGGATAACTAGTCGCAACTTAGAAGAGGTGCATCTGTCTGCAGGACCTGTATGCACAATCACTCCTGAACTTGCTCCATGCCATTTTCACATGTTTGGCATTCTGGATTCATTTTGGAGTTCTTGGGAGGCCAGCATTTCAGCTGAGAAGCAGGCAATCTGAACATGACTCTATAGTACTGCAAAAACTTTCTACCTTAATAGAATTGAGCATTAGTGAAACACTGGGATAAGTGCATTAGTGTAGCAGGGGAATTACATGGGGAAATAAAGAGAGTTTTTACTCTCAAACTGCTTTGTGTTATTCTGCACAATCAAATTTCATGGTTGGGTTTTAGGCCCTTTTTAATCAGTAAGACAGCTTTTACATAAAATCTCTCTTTTTATTTACAGTATTTATTTATTTATTATTATTATTATTATTATTATTATTATTATTATTATTATTATTTTTGCTCTTTCTCTAGTATTATTACTCAGTGAGGATCTTTGCTGGCCAAGAGCCTGGTGGTGTTTGGGTTGGCTGGGTCACCCCTGACTACCATCAGTATGATCCTAGCTTTGACCTCTTCAAAGTTCGCACTGTGACAGTGACTGTAGGTGATGACAAGGGCAACATTCATGACAGGTGAGGATTGACAGCAGATGTTTTGTGTTTCTAACAGGGGGAGATTTGCCAGGTATCATAAATCACCAAAGGAAAATAATTGCTACATGTCAATCTTTTGTAGTTTTGAACACCATTTTAAAACCATGACTTGAAGAGAATTAAGTCCTTTATTTTTAGAATATAGTAATTTTGCAATAAGTGAGAACTTAAATGCCGTTGTGAAACATTGTGGCTGGTAAAAATGGTTTTGTGTGATTTGCTGTTTCTAAATATATGAATTACTATAACATCAGCATAAAACGGAGCAACTGCTACATGGTGTGGGGAGGCGACTTAATCAGCGGTTCTCAGCAGCGCTTCAGCCAGGAGGATCTTGTAGTTGGTTGCTTGGTTGACTTGGCGACAGGTCTTATGACTTTCACAGCCAATGGGAAGGAAATCAATACCTTTTACCAGGTGAGTGCAAGAGTTTAAGAGGGTGTATAGCCTTTGCATTCATGTGGATCACAGTCCAAAAAAATTTTCTACTTCTTGTTTGGTGACTAAGTGTTGTATAGTTGCATAATGACATATAATGTATGTTTTTCTCTAAGGTGGAGCCCAACACCAAGCTTTTCCCTGCCGTGTTCGTTCAGCCCTTTAGTCAGAACATGCTGCAATTTGAGTTGGGAAAGCTAAAGGTTAGAACTCTTCCTCATTCTCTACTGTCTCTCTGCCTCTAGCACTGCTTTTAGTATAATTCTCCCTTGCTATGATGGCTCTTTTCTCTTTATACACCCATTATATAATGCGCTGTTTATTTAGTGCAAAAAATGATCTTTTTTTTGCTCTCCTCTTATTCAACCGGACACATCTATTCTTTACTTTCCCCTGAACTGTTGAACCCGTTGAACACGTAATCATGATTACACAAGTCAGTTTCTGTGGCTTGGTTTTGCTAGCCGTTTTAAAATAAGTTGTGTCTGACATACCTCATAGATATAACTTACTTATCTTGTTATTATCTTTAAAGAGAGTTATCCTGCCTCTTTTTGTATATCTTCTCTCCACTAGAACATTATGCCTCTCTCAGCGGCCATGTTTCGCAGTGAAAGGAAGAACCCTGTGCCTCAGTGTCCTCCTCGTCTTGATGTCGAGATGCTCACGCCAGTTATATGGAGCCGAGTCCCAAACCACTTCTTGAAACCTGAAATGGGTAAAATGAGTGAGAGGCATGGATGGATGGTAGAATGCACTGAACCTCTCACCATGATGGCATTGCACATTCCTGAGGAGAACAGGTCAGTGAAAGAAAATGCACATAAACCTGACACTATCCTTACTATGCTGATTATGATTTGGATGTTAAACTGGATGTTTTTATTTTATAAACTGGTTGCTTGGAAAATATGTTCCCTAATCTCTTTTTATTAAATGAAATTAAATGGTATTAATTAAATTTAAGAAAAAAAAAAAAATTACTGCGGAAAAACTGTTTTTTTGTTGTTGTTGTATTTAACAACTTCAACAGCAACCTCATTTCCCCTCTCATCTGTTCTAACACACAGCATCACCAGTATACTAATCACTGGACTGTTTCTCTCTGGTTCATGACCTAAGTTAGATTTTTTTTTTCTTTTTAAATATATACCCTAATGATTCACCAAACCAAATAAAATCATTCCTCTGATGGTCAGGTACAGGCCTGAAAACGAGAAACAAAAACTAACCAAAAAATAAGATCCTTCAGGAAGCCTCGGGAGCTTTAAATAACTTAATTTAGTTAAAGGAAACCAAATGCAATCACTCACACATACACATTAAACATAACTAATTACAAACTCTTATCATGTATCATGTCTCTTAAAGTGAAAAACTGCTTGCTCGATTATACTGAGCAAGTTTACTGTAAATCAGTTAACTATCCATCATTGGATCTCCAGCACAAAACCTTTAAAACTACCCCAAGTTGCAGAGCTGGCAACTGAGAGTTAGTGAAGATACAGTAGTATAATTAACGTACCGGCACTATGTAGCTAAAAGGTGAGGAGAATAAACCACGGAGGTGATGAACAGTCCTGAGAAACTTTACTAAGGACACAAAGTGTTGCTTAAGATGACATAAGATTGACATAAGATGCGTTTTCTTGCTGAAACTGCTTCTGTTACATGATGTTGAATGTTGGTTTTGGCAGGCAGCTACTTTCCCCTCCTTCCAGTACTGCTGATCATATGACCTACTTTAACCTATCCTGGCCGCCATCAGTTAGTGTAATTAATATATGTCATATATGGGAAAACCTCTCGTCCAATAATATTACTCAGAAGTACTGTAGCTGTTGTATACTGTAGATTATTTGTTCGTTTCGAATGATAATTTAAATAAATTAACCCATTTCACACATTAAAAGTTGTGACAAGTTTGTTTCATGCTCCTTGGAAATCATATAATGATTTTTTTGTAGTATTGAGATAAAGATTTTATCTTCCGTATGTTCTTCTTTTCTCTTCAGGTGCATTGACATCCTGGAGTTGTCAGAACGCCAAGACTTGTTGAAATTCCACTACCACACTTTGATGTTGTATTGCGCCGTGTGTGCTTTGGGCAACAACCGCGTGGCCCATGCTCTCTGCAGCCATGTGGATGAATCACAGCTTTTCTATGCCATCGAGAACACATACCTTCCTGGGCCATTGCGTATCGGCTACTACGACCTGCTCATCAGCATCCATCTAGAGTCAGCGAAGCGCAACCGTCTGGGTACCAATCGTGAGTTTATTGTGCCCATGACACAAGAGACGCTCAGTATCACTCTGTACCCAGATGCTGACAACGCCCATGATCTGCCTGGTGTGGGTCTGACCACCTGCCTCAGGCCTAAACTCCATTTCTCATCTATTAACTTTGTCGGCACAGATCCCGACCTGTACACTCTGAGTCCTATTTTCCCTCTGCAGGTATGTATATAACAGTAACACACTGCAAGTGTGTCAAGAATTATAAAGTTGTATTAGGTCTAAGGCCTAAATAAATATCTAGCATGATATTGTATAATGTGCTATTATATGATTCCCTGCAGGAACTAAAGACCAAGTCTCTGAGCATGCTAACTGAGGCCGTAATGGACGGGAGTCAGGCCATGCGCGATCCAGTAGGCGGCAGCGTGGAGTTCCACTTTGTGCCCATTCTTAAACTCATTAGCACTCTTCTCATCATGGGTATCTTTAACGATGGTGATGTCAAGCACATTCTTAAGATGATTGACCCCAATGTTTTCAGCTCAGCAAAGGAGACAGCTTCCAAGGAGGAAGAAGAGGGAGAAGGACAGGAAGCAGCATCTAAAGAACAAGGGGAGGAAACCAAAGAGAAAGAGGAGGGAACAGAAGGAGAGACAGAAGTAGTAGATGATGGAGTAGGAGAAGATGAGGAGGACGAAGAGCTCAAAGCCCTCAAAAAGGAGGAAGGAGAGGAGGGAGATGAGATGGAGAAGACAGAGGGAGAAAAGCAGGAACGACAAAAAGTGGATGGAGAAAAAGCAGAGGAGGAGAAGGAAGCAGAGGAAGGAGGAGAAGAGGGATCTGGGGAAGAGGAGGAGGCACCAGAGGAAGGTCTGTTGCAAATGAAACTTCCTGAATCAGTCAAACTGCAGGTGAGTTCTATTACTACTCCTAATAATAATAATAATAATAATAATAATAATAATATTTAAATAATAAAACTTTTAAATATGTAACTTTGATATATTGTAATTTAACTTATATCATTTAAGATCCTGTGTAACTATTTAAACAATTTTTTTGCCTATCACAATTTTTTCGACAGGAACACCACATTCTCTTAGCACTTATCTTTTGCTTCTCTCTCTCTCTCTTTCTGAAAGATGTGTATCCTGCTGCAATATTTCTGTGACTGTGAGCTGCGGCACCGTGTGGAAGCTGTTTTAGCTTTCTCTGATACATTCGTGCAGTACCTTCAAACCAACCAACGTGGTCGCTACAATCAGCTCATGAGAGCTTTCACCATGACTGCTGCTGAGACAGCACGAAGGACCCGGGAGTTCCGGTCTCCTCCACAAGAGCAGGTTCACACCGACACACACATCTCAGAACAAACATCACGTTATGCTCTGTCCTTTTCATGACATGGTAGACGCACAATCACCCGCAATTTGTATGTATTTGGGATATCTTTTTTTTTTCCCCAGGTTATTTTGCTGACTAACTTTAAGCACAATCCTGAAGACGAGGACTGTCCAGTGCCTGATGAAATACGAGAACTTCTCCAGACTTTCCACAGTGACCTCCTGAATCACTGTGGTGAGTGCTAAACAACCTGCTTATCCTAGAGTGTATGGATGAAAATTGTGACTTTTTTTTGTAAAAAAAAAAAAAAAAAATCGTTGGAACGTCTTAACTGTGTTGTGTTTGTAAAATATCATGCAAAATTGAAGTTGGCTATACATTTCTGTGAAAGGTTATACTTTTTGTTAGCATTATTTTTGTAAGCATTATTTTTGAAATATTTCAGGTATACACCTTGAGGAAGAGGAGGAAGAGGAGGAGGTGGAAATGTCGCTTAAAGGAAGGCTGCTCAAGTTAGTGGAAAGAGTGAAGAATTTGCGTAAGCAGCAGCAAGAAGAAGAAGAACCTGAACCAGATGAGGAACCTAAACCCAGTGAGTTTTTATTTATTTATTTATTTATTTATTATATTCCCAAATTTTTAAATATAACAAAGTGAAATCAAAGTTCTTGGGGGAAAATATAATCATGAAACTTTATTTATTTTGTGAAATAAATATTTAATTCATAAAATACATATTTGCTTCCCTGCCAATTGTATATAATTAGATTTGTAATAATTGAGGATACTGAAATTTAAATATTTTCACTAGACATGAAATGTCTCTTGTGGTTTTGAGAAACAGTAAATGTGAACACAGTTAATAGGTGATGCAACATACAGTAGGAAATATTTATTGATTTCTACTGTACTTAATTTTTCCTTATTTCAGGCACGTTGCAGGAGCTAATTTCTCACACAGTGATCCACTGGGCACAGGAGTCATTTATCCAGAACCCAGAGCTCGTACGAATGATGTTCAGCTTACTGCACCGGCAGTATGACTCTCTGGGCGAGTTGATTCGAGCTCTGCCCAAAGCATACGCCATCAATGGCGTGTCTGTGCAGGACACCATGGACCTACTAGAGTGCCTGGGCCAGATCCGCTCCCTTCTCATTGTTCAGATGGGTCCTGAAGAGGAGAGGCTTATGATTCAGAGCATCAGGTTAGCACTGCTAAATCATACACTGTTTAAACCATGATCTTTCATGAATCTCTTTTTATTGGTAACCTACAGCTTATGTTGGACAATGTCTGTGATTATGTTTTGTCTCTCAGTAATATCATGAACAATAAGGTGTTCTACCAGCATCCTAACTTAATGAGGGCTCTTGGCATGCATGAGACGGTTATGGAGGTCATGGTCAATGTGCTTGGAGGTGGTGGAGATTCGAAGGTGACTCAAAAGAACAATAACATAATTTTATTAATTGCTCTGACAATAGTACAGCTTTGTAAAAACCTACTTATGACTTCTAAAAGGAGATCCGATTCCCCCATATGGTGACGAACTGCTGCCGCTTCCTGTGTTACTTTTGCCGTATCAGTCGTCAGAACCAACGCTCCATGTTTGATCATCTTTCATACCTGCTTCAGAACAGTGGCATCGGCCTTGGTGAGGCTGTCTTTAAAATGTATTATAAACATGGTATATAGTGTACAGTATATGATGTGGGATCCATGTCTGAAACTTGGCTATTTGATCAGGAATGCGTGGATCAACACCTCTGGATGTTGCTGCAGCTTCCTGTATTGACAACAATGAGCTGGCTTTAGCGCTGCAGGAACAAGATCTGGAGATGGTGAGATCATTTTGCATGCAGTAAGGGAATTGCTGAAAAAGGGTAAAAACATACTATGAAAATCCTCATGCTTTTAAACTTCTCAATTAGGTGGTGACGTATTTGGCTGGATGTGGCCTTCAGATGTGCCCAATGCTGATGTCTAAGGGCTACCCTGATATCGGGTGGAACCCCTGTGGTGGAGAGCGCTATCTGGACTTCCTTCGATTTGCAGTGTTTGTGAACGGTGAGTGTTTTCACTCTTCCTGATGAATCACAATCTAGATTCCTATCAGCAATCCAATATTGGCATTGTTTGCATAATCTTTTTGAAAACATCAGAGCTATTTGCTCTACTTTTCATGGATGCTGAGTTCTGACTGGTCATTAAATTTATCTAATAACAGTTCTGAAAGCATTTCTTCCTGCAAGTTTTATTTTAATGCACTTGTTATAATATAATGTTTTCTATACTGAGAGCTTACACAGGGACTTGTTTCAAGGACATTTTACATGAACTGATAAAAAAAGGTCTGTCACAGATGTGGTAAAGCTTTTATTTGCGGAATGGCAGTAACTGACGTATGTCATTACATTGTGTCTAAAATTGTTCCAGTTTAATCATTTGTTGTACATATATTAGGGCTAGGGGAATTAATGTGTTAACGCTTGCAATAAACGGGGATAGTTTAATGCATTAGAAACATAAACATTGTTTTCTAGAGGCTTTGTTCCTGCTGTTATAACAGTGATCATCATACATCAAACAAAAAATGTATTCAGTTAAATGTTGCGATTATTTTCTTTGATGATGTGTAACTCCAAAGCCTCCAAGGTTTTTTTTTCTTTCATTTATATATGTTTGCATTTGAGGAGGTAATATTGTGCAATCCCTCTGTCTTCCTATATAGTAGGTGGTGCATTATAAACTGTTCACACATTGGCAGGAAGTGCAGTAAAATGTGTTATGAGCAAATTTGGTATGAGAATTGTAACAAAAAAAACAGGATCAGGATATTTATAAAATCTGTTTATAAAATCTGTTAAATACTAACAGAATCGCAATACAAAAATCAAATCAGCACCTACAGTAGGTTTCGTGGTAATATCATATTTTTTTATTAATGATCAGAGCAAAATTGTTGTATTGTATTGTATAGTAAATGCTTAGTGTGGGGCCAAATAATACCACCCTGTTGATGATTATTTTCATATAAAAGAATTTTGTTTTAGTCCTTTTAGTTAAGCTGATAACAAGTAACTTTTTCTTTCTTTCTGATAATAACCGTGAGTCTCCCCTTACAGGTGAGAGCGTAGAGGAGAACGCTAATGTGGTGGTGCGTCTGCTAATTCGTCGTCCTGAGTGCTTTGGTCCCGCCTTAAGAGGAGAGGGTGGAGCTGGGCTGCTGGCTGCGATGGAGGATGCCATTAAGATCTCAGAGGATCCAGCCAGAGATGGGCCGACTCCGAAGAAAGACAGACGCTTCATGTAATGATTTTGTTTTTCTTGTTGTTAAATTTGTTTGAACAACAACCAAAACCTCATTGCACAAATGTCTAATCCTTTTCTTACGGATTATATACTGTAATTGGTTCAGGTTTAGTGGAGAGGAGCAACAGGAGGAGAATAGGGTGCATCTTGGAAATGCCATCATGTCATTCTACTCAGCTCTCATCGACTTGCTGGGTCGCTGTGCCCCTGAGATGCATGTAAGTGAAATAAATGTGAAATAATTGTGCACATTTCTGTGCTCAGGTTTTACTGAATTCTATTTATAACTGAATAGAATTTGCCCCCTTTTTTAATTTTCCTTTAAGGACAGAAGTGTAAATTTTGGTCTTTTCTTCATGTACAGTTGATCCACGCTGGCAAGGGTGAGGCTCTAAGAATCAGAGCTATCTTGAGGTCTTTAGTTCCTATAGAAGATCTGGTTGGAGTCATCAGTCTTCCTGTGCAGATCCCGACTTATGGAAAAGGTATGCTAGCAGTGGACGGAATAAGTCTGTTGAATATTTAGTAACCACTCAAGATGCCTTACTTAAAGTATGTTATCTTTTTAATATACTTGTGAACTAATTTTAGTTATTTATCTTTGTTTGTTTTGTTTTTTCCTTCTTATATAATGTTTATGTTTTCCATGATGGTCAGATGAACAGATTGTTGAACCCAAGATGTCTGCCAGTTTTGTACCGGACCACAAGGCCTCCATGGTGTTATTCCTAGACAGAGTGTATGGCATTGATAACCAAGACTTTCTGCTACATGTGCTTGAAGTCGGCTTCCTCCCAGACATGAGGGCTGCAGCCTCTCTGGACACGGTACAATTATAGTACAGTACATTACAATAAGTATACTAGCTATGCTTAAATATAGCTTTGTCATATGGGGTTATTAAAAAACTATTTCTGGCATTGGACATGTTTTGTCTCTCAAGTCTGATCCCAGGTTAGTGCCAAGTTAACAATTTTACCTAATATTACCTAACCCGGACTAGCTTAAACATTTGGGCGGTGGGATTCTGCAGAACAAGAATTCTGGACCTGGGATATTAAGCTACCTGTTTCGGATATATATCCAACCTACAACCATGTACAAAATTGGCTTAGATCTAATCGGAAAAACATTTTTTGCTTTCATACGGTCCTAAAAAATCTGATCTGTGTCCCTTAAGGTATATATATATATATATATAGATAGATAGATAGATAGATAGATAGATAGATAGATAGAAAACAAATACATACTTATAATAACCAAACTTGCTAATATTAACAAATAAAGATACTAACAAATAAAGACACCATTTGCACAGAGATTGAAGTAATAAAAATCTTAAAACAGTGATGGTATTTAGGACAGAATGATTCTATCTGAACATATTTCTTTGTTGGTTATTGTTTGTCTGGGATTTAGGTGGCATTCTGTACCACAGAGATGGCGTTGGCACTCAACCGGTATCTGTGTTCCGCCGTGCTGCCACTTCTGACCAAGTGTGCTCCACTGTTTGCGGGCACTGACCACCGTGCCATCATGATTGACTCCATGCTGCACACCGTCTACCGACTGTCCCGTGGTCGTGCTCTCACCAAAGCCCAGCGTGATGTCATAGAGGACTGTCTCATGTCTTTAGTCAAGTCAGTTTTTAAAATATTTTGCCGTTAGAGCATAAGGGTTAGCCTTTTTTACACACCTCTGCCATAGCCGTTCAGGTTTTGTAAACACTTGGCATTTACAGTAACATATTAGCATCACAGCATCTGTTTTACTGTCTTCGCTTCCTTGTTTGTTTTCAGGTACCTGCACCCATCAATGCTGCAACATCTGTTGCGGAGACTTGTATTCGATGTGCCAATCCTCAACGAATATGCTAAGATGCCTCTGAAAGTATGCATTCATTGCTTATTTTCACACATTTATGCTTTCTTACTCTAAGGATTTTACATTAGTTTTTATTTATTTATTTTAATTTATTTCTAGCTGCTGACTAATCACTATGAGCGCTGCTGGAAGTACTACTGCCTACCCAATGGCTGGGCAAATTTTGGCACAACATCAGAGGAAGAGCTGCATCTCTCACGTAAACTTTTTTGGGGAATCTTTGAGTCTCTAGCACACAAGGTGAGATGCATACAGTACATACTATAAAGGTTTTAGAACGGTTTGCAAAAGGCAATTCAGAGATTTGCAGGTCCTAAGACAAGCATGTTGAATATTTTGGCAGAAATTTTCTGCGGAGCTGTTTAAGATTGCCATGCCGTGCATCTGTGCCATTGCTGGTGCCATCCCTCCTGACTACGTAGATGCCAGTTATTCTGCCACAGAGAAAAAAGCCACTGTTGATGCTGAGGGCAACTTTGATCCTAGACCTGTGGAGACTACCAAGTAGGTATTATGATGGCAGGGTATCTTGGTTATACAAAAACAAGCAGCAGAAAATATTAACAGAAAAACATTTTTAAATTAAATTTACATGCCTTTAACATCTGCATACTTTTTAACAGCACCATCATCCCAGAAAAACTAGACGCCTTCGTCAACAAATTTGCAGAGCATACTCACGATAGGTGGGCCTTTGAAAAGGTTAGTTGCATCAACATAAATTTAAATTAAATATTTAACTTGCTGAAAATGAAAACACTGCATTATAAAACCTTTTGTTCTGTGTGTGTGTTCAGATCCAGAACAACTGGACCTATGGAGAGACACTGGATGAGACTGGGAAGACCCATCCTATGCTCCGGCCTTATAAAACCTTTTCTGAAAAGGTCTGAATATGTTGCATTTTGTACATAGTACTGTATATACAATATTTGATTTAGAAAGTAATGCAATTGCTCATGAATCAATTTCCATCCAACAACTACTGGGTTTTTGCAGGTTTGTTTTCAATGAGTCATCGATTGGTTTGTGTCTATATGTTTATCAGGATAAGGAGATCTACCGCTGGCCCATTAAGGAATCCATTAAGGCCATGCTAGCCTGGGAGTGGACTTTAGAGAAAGCTAGAGATGAGGGGGAGAAGGTTGAGAAGGCCACCACCAGAAAGATCTCTCAAACTGCTCAGGTAACTCTTAGATCAAACAAGATCATAAGAAATCAAACAAGTTTTATGAGGACTAATCATGGTTTATCCGTGCATCCCTGCAGGCTACTTATGATCCTAGTCAGGGATACTCACCCCAGCCTGTGGACTTAACCACCATGGCTTTGTCCAGAGAGCTGCAGGTATTTAAAGCAATCAGATCATTGTGTCCACAAATTTATTTTTGTTAAGGAAAATTGTCAAGGAGTTTCACAAAACAACTGTCTCTCTCTGTATGCTTCCATCTCTAGTCTATGGCAGAGCAACTGGCTGAAAATTATCACAATACCTGGGGCAGAAAGAAGAAGATGGAACTCCAAGCCAAAGGTGAGGTTTGGAGGCTGTTAGTGAGAGAAATGAGAAATCTGTAAATTATGGGAAATCTCATGTAGTATTCGTTTGCAAAACCATCTTTCATCACTGAATTTGGAGGCTGGATTAATAATCTTGAACTGTTTCCCTGCTAAGCCTGATATGTGGCAGGCTGTGGTGTACTGGATTTTCTGGTATCTTTCTTTCATAGCCAGCATTGATGTTTTTCAGCAATTTGTGCCCTTTTATTCTAGCAGTTGCCACATCAGATCATTTGATCTACAAAGAGGTATTGTAATTATGTAGCGCAGGTTTTAGGCTGGATACTCTTCCTGTCCCACCGAGCTAGTTAACCAGGCTTGGGTCCAGAACTGTATGCAGTGCTTGGGATTACTGAAGCCTAGGGCTAAGGGTACTGCCAAAAACCCGACCCAGTGGTGTCAGGGCTCAAACACAGAGTCTTCAGACCAGCAACTGCCTGAGCCTCCACCCTGCCAATCCTTTCACCAGTTAGCTTGTATATACTTGATAATCAATGTTATTCAATTCACCTGTCAGTGGTGTTAGTGTTCTAGCTGATTGGTGTATTTGTAATTACTGCGAACACAGGTTTTACCTAAAGAATATCATACCTAAAAACTTAGTGAGTTGAGTGCCTTACTAAATAAGTATTAAGGTAGTTTGGAGCAAATGTGTGTTTCTCCGTTAGCACACACAAATTAAGTAAAAGTATTTTTACGTTGGAAGATTTAAGTTATATTTGTGAGAATTAGCCTAACAAATTCCCAACCCATATTGATCAAATCATGTTGTTATAGGTGGTGGTACCCATCCTCTGCTTGTTCCTTATGACACATTGACGGCTAAGGAGAAAGCCCGTGACAGGGAAAAAGCTCAAGACCTGCTTAAATTCCTCCAGTTTGAAGGATATGCTGTTACTAGGTACTGTATAGTATAAAACAAAGTTGTTTATGTTGTTTATGTTCTGCTTTTTCTTTTTTCTTTTTTGGTAATTTAGTCATTAAAATATTTGTCCCTTAATGTTTTACCTTATTTCACTATACACATTTCGTGCAGGGGCTTAAAAGATATGGAGCAGGAGATCTCTTCCATCGAGAAACGGTTCGCTTATGGTTTCCTCCAGAAGTTGCTGAAATGGATGGAGATTGCTCAAGAGTTCATTGCACATCTGGGTTAGTCTCTGATAACACACGAGGTGCACACATACAGTACAGTACTTGCCTCACTTTAGTCTCTGTTGATCTGTGTCTCTGTGTATTGGTGTTTATGTCAATCCAGAGGCTGTTGTGAGTAGTGGAAGAGTTGAGAAATCCCCTCACGAGCAGGAGATCAAATTCTTTGCGAAGGTGAGACAACTTCAGTCTCCCTAGTTGCAAACTTCACTGTACCATGATTGTGTCAGTTAAAGAGTTGTCTCTTGTGATTTATATTTTTCCACTTTTAGATCCTGCTGCCACTGGTTAACCAGTACTTTAAAAACCACTGTCTCTACTTCCTTTCCACTCCTGCTAAAGTTCTGGGCAGCGGTGGTCATGCCTCCAATAAGGAAAAAGAGATGATTGCCAGGTAACTAAATCTCTGACAGATAAATGCAGAGCAAAGGGCACAAGACTGCACATTATGAGGTTTTTAGTTTTTTTATGTGTATTTTATAAGTATTTAGAATTATAAGCATATTTAAAGAATACCCTATAAAACTATTACATGATGATAAAGATACATTTGCTCCTTGTATTTTCTTCTGCCTCTGGTCCTTCATGTCTGAATGCCCTCTGTTTTTTCTGTCTCCTCATTGTTTTTACTGGACCATGTTAATTTCTTTCCTTCTGTTTTCATGGCTCGAACTTCACCCTCTTTCTTCTCCTCCATCCCTACTCTTTGTTTTCCTTATTCTCCCTTTTCTTTTCCCTTCTTCCCCTTTTCCTATCTCTCCTCATGCCTCAGTATCTTCTGTAAGTTGGCTGCTCTAGTGAGACACAGAGTTTCCCTTTTTGGTAAGAAACCTGCGTGAGGGTTTAATGCCACCGGCCATCTCTCTTATCCTAATTCATACTAGCTTACATTTTGCTTTTCCTCCTGACCTATTTCTGATTCCTTTCTTTATAAATACCCCCTCTCCTCATTCAGACACTCTCATTGTTGCTGTGGCCTTGCTGTGATTTGCTGTGTTTCGCTTAACTCTTTGCAGCACTTGAAGATAAAGTCAAGTTGGCATTAATAAACGTTTTATTAATAGAATCTTTGACAATGAACAATGGACAACCAGCTCTGGTTTTCTTTGTAGTATTCAGCATGTGCTTTTTCATTGCAACCATTGTGACCATAGTCATTGTTAAGCAATTACTTTAAACCGAAGCTTTATTCCATAATAATCTTAGAGTTACAGTATATATCACCATGCTGCCCAGTTCCCCCCCCTTATCTCTGATTTTGAAAATTATAATCAAGGGTGCATTGAACCCGATAGCTTTATCTTTATAAAGCTTTATATTATTTAGCTTTATTTAGCTTTATGACCGGAAAAAGCAGCAAGAACACCAGTCTGCAATCCACTCTAAAAATATATAAATCCGAGGAAGTGCAGCATCTTCTTACAATACAGTACTTACAGTAACCATAAAATAAAAGGTTCTTTGCTAGCAGCAAAATCTCTATAGACAGGGAGTGAAAAAAAATAAAAGTTTTCCTAAGGATGTACTGAATTTTCAGTACATCTGTTGGTCTCTCTGCAATAAAATTTGCATTCACCGATGGCAGTGACTGATGGTTTTCTGCTGTGTCGCATCAATTTTGCAGTGGTTACATGCTGTGTTGGTTAATTGTGGTCTGCGTGGGACAAGAGTAACCAACCCAGCTGCAGATTTCATACAAAATACAAGAATGTATTGAATATGAAATACACGAGCTATTGTTACGGAATATACAGACTCAACAGACAGTGATCGTTCAAGAACCCGAACGGGCATTTTATTAACAGTTAGTGTAAAATGAAAACACTGAATGAATAACTGGATAGTCTTAACTGAAGTGATGATGGAGCTGGTGGACGAGTGGAGACAAACAGATGACACAGAGAACACGGAGGAATCACAGACCAGAAGATGAGACGAGAAGAGGCGAAACAAGGAGTAGGGGCAGAGTCTGTGGTCCATAGATGAAGGTGTGCTGTTGATGAGAATCAGGTGTGCATGTTATTAGAACTCGGGTGATTAGGAACAGAGATTGAGGGTGGAGCCTGGTGTTTCTGTGACAGAACCTCCCCCCTTCACGGACCGCTCGCATGACACGCCGCCGGGGTGGACGATCTCTTCCTCTGGGAACAGGCATTTGTGGATGTTGCTGGTGGAAGTCCCTGAGGAGGCTTGGGTCGAGGATGTCTTGGCGAGGGACCCAACTCCTTTCCTCAGGACCATACCCCTCCCAGTCCACAAGATATTCAAGCCGACCACCTCGACGACGGGAACTCAGGATTTCCCGTACGACGTAGATTGTTCCCTCCTCCATGTCTATCACTGGGGGAGGTTCGTCTTTGGGACCAGGCTCTGTGGAAACAGGGAAAACAGGTGAGTGAAAGGGTTTTAGGAGTGATACGTGAAAGGTAGGTTGAATCTTGTATGTGAGTGGTAGACTTAGCTTATAGGTGACGGGGTTGATCTGTGAAAGGATGGTGAAGGGACCAATGAATCTGGGACTCAGCTTCTTGCAGGGCAGTCGAACACGGATGTCGTGTGTGGAGAACCAAACTCGCTGTCCTGGATGAAAGGTTGGAGTATCTGCTCTCCTCACATCGGCGACGATGCGTTGTGTCCAAACTGCACACTGTAGCTGTCAATGAGCCGAGTCACAAACCCTCTCACTCTCCTGGAACCAGTAATTCACAGCTGGTACTTCAGATGGAGTTCCATTCCAAGGGAAGAGAGGAGGCTAATAGCCGAGTACACACTGGAAGGGGGTGAGTCCTGTAGTGGGTTGACGGAGAGAGTTCTGTGCATACTCAGCCCAGGCGATGAACTGGTTCTCTGGCGATCGTGGCAGAAGGTACGGAGGTATCTGCCTATCTCCTGGATCTTACGTTCAGTTTACTTTGCGGGTGGTATCCAGAAGATAGACTGACGGTCACATCGGAGACAATCCTCGATCGGAGACAATGTCCTCGGGTATACTAAAAATCATAAAAAACCTGGTTAAACAGAATTTTGGCCGTTTCTTTGGCTGAGGGGAGTCCTCATAAGGGAACTAAACGCTACAACTTGGAAAATCGGTCAACTAGGACTAGGATGCATATGTGACCATCGGAGCAGTGACAAAGTCCACTCTTAGGTGTGCCCAGGGATGCCGGGGAACTGGAAGGGGCAAGAGTTTTCCTGTTGGTAGATGTCTGGAGGATTTGGTAGCGGCGCAGTCCTGGCATCCTCTCACATACCTTCTGACATATTCGGCCATACTTGGCCTTCAGAAACGTTCTTCCAATAGTGAGAGGGTTTGATTGGCCCCAGGGTGACCAGTGCCCAGTGAGGTGTGTGTCTGGTGGAGGAGGGCGTCTCGCTGCGAGGTAGGGACGAAAACCCGATTCGCGGGGCATTCAGGTGGACGGGGCTCGGTGATCGTGTCTTGTTGAATCTGTTCCTCCAATGCCCACTGAATCGGAGAGACGAACAAAGTGGAAGGGAGAATGTTCTCAGGAGCTTCTTGTGTCTCCTCCAAATCATGGAGACGGGAGAGAGCATCCGCTTTTATGTTCTTTGTCCCGGGTCTGTAAGAAATTGTGAAGTGGAACCTGGTGAAAAACAGCGCCCATATGGCTTGCCGTGGAGTGAGTCGTCTTGCGTCTTGCAGACACTCCAGATTGCGGTGATCGGTTAAGACTATGAACAGAACTAGGAACCTGATATGTTCGGTGTGGAGTCAGTCTACCCGCATGTGTAGGAGAGGGGTGATGTGACGGACCATTCCCCCCCTAGGAGGGGCTCCGGTGACACAGCAGATTTTGAATTGCATAGAGTGGAGATGCAGGGGTATCCTTAGTCAATGACACAAGATGAAGAGATGAAGTTGCTGGCTGACCCCGAATCCAGGAGAGCCTTTACTGTAACAGATCCATGCACAGTATCAATTACAACATTAGTGGTCAAAGGGGTCATGGGTTTATATAGGGAAGGAAGATTGCTCAGCCAAGGACGAGGAGGACGTCAAGGACATGTCAAATGGACATGTCCCCTCTCTGCACAAGAAAGGCACAGCCCTTGGGTCAGCTGGCGTTGTCTCTCAGCTGGAGTGAGCCTGGAGAACGAGTGTTGGTCCACCTGCATTGGTTCTGGAGCTGATCTCACCTCAGGGGACCGGAGAACAGTTGGTGATCCTCGAACCACGGATGTTTCATCAGTGCACTCTCGTAGGCGGTCAGCGACTCGGATTGCTGTGCACATGAACTGCTCCAATCCTACCGAGTCATCCTGTGCCTCGAGTTGCAACCTGAGACGAGGGTCAAATCCTTGACGAAATTTTGTCAATATTGCAGCTTTGTTCCACCCACTGGAGGCTGCCAAGGTCCTGAAAGTCAAAATATAGTCATTAATGTTGGTGTTACCTTGACTAAGTTTGAACAGCTTCTCTCCCGAGGTGGATGCATCAGCCGCTTGAGTAAAAACTTCCCGGAACTACAAAATCTTGGTAGTTATGTACAACGCTGTCATCTTGTTGCCAGATGGCCTCGGCCCATCACAGTGCTTTGTCTGTAAGGAGGGAAATGATATCGGCGATTTTAGATCGATCGGTAGGAAATCTGAGAGGTTGCATTTCAAATGTAAGAGGGCACTGGAGCAGAAATCCGTTGCAGTTCTCCGGTTCGAGACTGTAAGGCGCTGATGTTGCCATGGGACTGGCGTGTGCGGAAGGAGTAGGAGAAGAAAAGGTTGTTGCCGGAAGTGGAGTTGTGGTGGAAAAAAGATGGCCGAGTCGCTCCACCAACCCGTCAGGTTCATTGTCTGGTCTGACTTTCTGTTACGGAATATACAGACTATAATCAAACAACAAAATAAATTTAAAAAATATGGTATCAGCTATCGGCTAAAGTTTAAACATTGCTATCACTATCGGCCCTGATATGCTGGGAACAATTAAACATACTTTATTTGCAGCTGAACAGAAGCACTTTCCTAAAGTGAATTTTGCTCTTCTTTATTGAAGGCCTATTTAATCTGAGAACAATAATGTAGCTAGCTAATGCACATTTAAAATCAAACTGTTTAAAGAATGTTCGTGGACATACATGTATGTGCCGATTCTTAAATGAAGGAACAAATACCCGTGACATCTCTGACTGAATAATACTAACAAAGTTACTGATTTTGGTAACAGTATCGATGTTTACTCATTCTCAATCAAAATAAATAAATAAATAAAACAAAAACAATAACAATAATAACAAAAATAATAAATTTTATAGTGCATGAACATATTGTCACAAATGTTTTCTACTAATCTGCAAGTTAACAGTTTGTGAGAAAAACCCTGACACACTAATTGTAACACTAATCTTGATTTGAAATGAGCAAATATAGTAAACAGTAAATATAGCTGCGCTTTTGATTTATTTTATGGCATGTGTTATGTACAGGAACTGATGCTTCAGCAGTAGTAAACTGCTTACACATCCTGTCTCGTTCACTGGATGCCAGGTAAAGTTGAAATTTTTATACTTTAAATTATTTCTGTAGCCCACTACTTAGCCAGTTTTTGTTGACTTATATTATTATTATTATTATTATTGTAATAATAATAATAATAATAATTATTATTATTATTTTGTTATTAACATCATCATCATAATAATAATAATAATAATAATAATAATAATAAAGCCAGTAACATTTAAGGAAAACAATACCTAGAATGCTTTCATGTCTATTAAATGTAAATAAAATAATGTAAAAGAAATTATTAAAAATAACTTAACTAAGGTTTATTTAAAGTTTATTTCTATATTTTGGTACACATAAAATTGTGTGTTGCTATATAAAATTGTCATGTCTGCGCCTACAAATACTCAGGAACACAGTTGCAGGAAAATAGACAGCTTTATTTGACTAAACAAAAAACAGAAATAAACAAACAAAAACGACCCTTCCGGTCGGCTTTACCAGGCGCGGTCTGCAGGCGGAAAAGAAAGAACT
>JAQQZT010000038.1:27871418-27895795 GCA_030068275.1 Clarias platycephalus | reverse complement strand
ACACTAGGGGGAGACAAAGCTACGGCTCAGTAATCTGGCGAACTGGATCTCTCTCTCCAGGGCTGAGGAGGTTCGGGCGTTACAATAATAGCCTGTTCACAAAATTATGTTGAAATTAAATTATGCTGTAAATAAATTTTAGGTAAATCTATCTTTCTGACATCAGAAATATATATTAAAATGAGATTACGATGGGTGATTGGAATAAACGTATTTACACAGTCCTGTGCAAAACTAAAGAACCACTGAATACAAAAGAATTGAATAGAATATTGTGAAGCAACAAAATATAACCTGACAATGAGAAGCACTGAACTAACTTCATGTCTTTGCAGAACTGTGATGAAATCCGGCCCAGAGATTGTTAAAGCAGGCCTGCGTTCATTCTTTGAGAGTGCTGCTGATGACATTGAGAAGATGGTTGAGAATCTTAAACTTGGCAAGGTTTCCACCAAAAATCAGGTAAGATGCCAGAAGAGACTTCCTCTGTATTAAGTTATTGCAACTAAATCTTAGATAACCTGTAAAGCACAACACTGATTATCTGTGTCAGTATGCATATCTTTCTGTTCTCCAAAGGTTAAAGGTGTGTCCCAAAATATTAACTACACTACCGTGGCTCTACTACCAGTGCTCACATCACTCTTTGACCACATTGCCCAACACCAGTTTGGTGATGATGTCATCTGTAAGTTTGTAACCAATCATATGATTCATGATGCATTCAATATTTTATTGCAATGAAAAAAGGAAAAACTTTATTAAAAGATATACTAACCTGTCTACTAACTATTTTTTTTCCCAGTGGATGATTTGCAGATATCCTGCTATCGTCTTATGTGCAGTATCTACTCAGTCGGGACAGTTAAGACCCCTCATGCTGAAAAGTGGGTGAAATCCTTTTATCTTTAAGTTTAACATGTCAAAGAAATAATATTTAGTTAGCATATTTATCCATGACTCGAGTATCATGATGTTTGTGTATATGCATGTACTGTATTAAGCATTAAAATATGGATTTTCCAGGTTAAGGCCCGCTCTTGGTGAGTGTCTGGCTCATTTGGCTGCTGCCATGCCTGTAGCCTATCTAGAGCCTCAGCTCAATGAGTTCAATGCATACTCAGTCTACACAACAAAAACACCAAGAGAGAGAGCCAGTGAGTAGTGTATCAGTCCCTTGTCTTCTACTATACAGGAGGTTTTGTGCATTGTGATATTTGGAAAAGTGCTTAACATACAAAAATGGGTTGTTTCCACAAGTGCCATACCATTATTTAGTTTGTTTATATATGGAAAATTTAAAATTGTTATAATATATGATGGCATGTCAGTGCCGAAACAGCTATGTCCATCCAACAGGCTGCCATGTTGGTCTGTAAAATGATTGGTCTGATTTCATGCCATCTATTCTGAAACACATACTGTAGTTGGAGATCCTAAACAAACACAAGCTATAATTTTGCTATAATTTGCAGTACATAACAATTGAAAAAATTTCTACGAACTACAACAATAATATGGAAAATGGTTAGTGTTGATCTGTCTCTAGGTTGTTCAGTCAAGTACAGACAATGGCTTACATAACACTATACTGCCCCATTATTTCCACTATTTTACATGTACTATTTGTACAATATATTACCTTACATTACATTATACATTAATTTATTTGTACATAAAGTACATTATCTAGGTGGCATCTAACCTGTTAAATTACACAACAGTATTTATGAACGCATAATTGTACCACATACAAAAGTTTAAATTGTTCTTCATTAAGATGTTTAAAATAAATTTAATTTTGCTGATTAATGAAGCCAGTAACAACCACTATTACTATTTAGTAAATTGTTAAATCTGGAGTTCAATTGTCTGTAGTGTGCAATTTATCCTTAAATAATTAACCTGTTTTATTTCTTGAAATATATACAATGAACAGCCATAACATTACAACACAAAACATTGTGTACACCAGGGTAGATCTGGCCCTTTGGAGTATGATTCCACAAGGCCTCTCCTGTGGTGACTGGAATGTTAACGATGGATCCTTTGGGTTCTGTGGGTTGTGGGGTGGGGCATGCATGGATTGGACTTGTTTGTCTGGTGCACTCCATGGATGCTTGGTCAGATCTGGGGAATTTGTTGGCTGGCAACGCACCACATGTGGCAGGTTCTGGTGCAATGTGTGCATTTATATGCTGGGCAGCATTAACTTTTTTCAGTAATCTGTGCTACATTGCCTTTTTGTGGGATCAACCCCAGGGCTGACCTTTGTCCCTGTAGGCATAGATGAGCCTTGGGTGCCCTTGATCCTGTCACCAGTTTACTGCTTTATTTGATAATCAATATTAATCAATTTACCTTAGTGTTTTTGCTGATTGGTGTATATTGTAAAGGAGAAACATGCTTGGATTTCATGCATTCATTACAAATTGATTCATAATGAGGTTACTAAATACTAAGCATAAGTAAATATTAATGTTCTGGAAAATGTAGTTGAATTGACTTATAGCCTTTACTGTAGATAAAAATGCAAAAATAGAGAGTAAAATGTTTATACAGTGGACCTACAGTATATCCCATCTCTACTTGTACTTTAGTCCTGGGACTTCCAAGTCAGGTGGAAGAGTTGTGCTTGGACATCCCAGAGCTGGACGTGCTAATGAAAGAGATTAGTGACCTGGCAGAGTCAGGAGCTCGTTACACAGAGATGCCGCACGTGATCGAGATCACGCTGCCAATGCTGTGTAACTACCTCCCGCGCTGGTGGGAAAGAGGGCCTGAGAACTTCCCAGAGCAGACGGGTCAAGTCTGCACTGATGTCACTTCTGAACACCTTAACCAGCTACTGGGCAGCATCATGAAGATAGTAGTCAACAACCTGGGCATTGATGAGGCCTCCTGGATGAAGAGATTGGCTGGTTAGTATGGTGTCTCTCATTAACAAACAATATATGTTTTTTTTTAATATGATGAATATTATGTATCCAAAAAATATTTTGGGATATGATGACATTAATTAAATTTTTTTTATTTTATTGCAGATGTCTGAACAAAATAAAAGTCACAAAGGTTACATGTTAATTTTCTTCATATTTTCCTTTCTTACTTAGTTTTTGCCCAGCCCATCGTTAGCAGGGCCAAGCCAGAGATGCTAAAGTCTCACTTTATCCCCACTATGGAGAAGCTGAAGAAACGCTCAGGGAAGGTAGTAGCTGAGGAGGAGCAGTTACGTATGGAGGGAAAGACAGAGGTCGACAGTGAAGAAGGCACAATCCGAGATGAGTTTGCTGTGCTCTGCAGAGATCTGTACGCCCTCTATCCACTGCTCATCCGCTATGTGGACAACAACAGGTGCTGGGCAATGAACGTCCGTACAAATCGCGGATTTGAATGACATCTTACAGTTGTTGCAGTACAATGTTACAGTTGCATGGTTAGCAGCAGTTAATTATCAGATGGTTATCTGAGCAATGACTATTAATCTCCATTTAATGATGTTTTAAACTGTTTTATAAGCAGCAGCTAAACTATACATTTATAACAGTGATGCCTGCTGCTTTATTTGACTTTGCATTCCACATTTTCCCTGAATCACCCTTTCTTTCAGCTTACAATGATCAATCCTGACAATGTAAGACATTTTATGGAAATGACTTCCTAAAAAATATGTTTCATTGAAAGAATGATTAGGGAATTCGATCATTTTACATTATTATTATTATTATTATTATTTATTTTATTTATTTTTATTAATGTTTATGAATGCCATGTCATGAAATGATTTAAAGGCTATTGACTCCAAAGCTTGTATCAAGGTTAATTGGTGGGTTTCAAATAAAGCCTCACTCTTTGAAGCATGTGCAGTATCAGCTTCCTGAGAGTCATGTGACAAACAAGGACTTGTGTTTGCCGGAATCACATCATCAGCATGGATTTTTAAAGAAAATAATATACATACAGTATATTCAGACATATGCATATATTAGTTATGCTGCCGGTAATCCTAGGCTCTCTTTGCTACACAAAATCAGTTTACTAGATGCCAGAACAATGAGCTCATAAATGCAGCTTTATAAAGTTACCTTTTGGTGAAATAATTGGCTGGATAGGCTTAACACTTACTGTAAATGAGGCTTCATTTTGACATCACTATTGTAGGAACGGCGTAAGTGCAGATGATGACGTGAGCGTAGATGGTGACAATAACAGTGATACACCTGACACGTTAAAATGTATAATAATAACTGAACCAGACCCCATTAAACATAGTTAAATGCCAATTTTATGCTGGATATTGTGCTGTATTTTTAGAAGGACATAAAATATAGTATTACATATTACAACAGTATAGACGGTTTTCAGAGAAAAATAAAGTAAATAACGTAATCGAGTGACACCTACAGTAGATGTAACGTCCTGTATTTTGTTTTTGAAGGGCGAGGTGGCTAACGTGCCCTGATTCTGATGCTGAAGACCTGTTTAGGATGGTGGGAGAAGTTTTCATCTTCTGGTCGAAATCTCATGTGAGTCTACATGCTGCGATATTTCAAACCTTCTTTAATTATATCTTGCTCTGCTTTTAATCATTATTTTGTTCCAAATAATAATTTACCCCAAAATGCAACCTAACGCTGTTTGTTCCTATCTCAACTTTCCAGAACTTTAAACGTGAGGAGCAGAACTTTGTGGTGATGAATGAGATTAATAACATGTCTTTTCTTACGGCCGACAGCAAAAGCAAGATGAGCAAGGTGAGGTGTCATCTGACAGCATGAGCACAATAGTTTCATGCCTGGTAATATTATCCTTAATAGAGTTGGGCATGATGATATTTTTACTTAGGTAAAATATGTGAGAGAACGTGTTTCTATTTATTTTTTTTATTTTTATTTTTTATCTCACTTTGCTTCCCTTACATTTATTTATTTTTTTATAGGCAGAAAAAATTATTGAAAAGAATATATAAAGTACATATTTCATAAATATATACAGTACAATGCCTTGCATAAATATGCCCTCCTCAGATAATAAGGGGACAATGTTTAGGGACAATGAAGTTGGCAAAATTATTTTATATATTTATAATAAATTAAAGAAATGGGAACACATGATTTACTGTAACAGACTTCAAAGTGCCTAAAGATACAATTAAAAATTTGGTTGTTCATGTAGCAACCTCAGCAGCGATCTCATTTCCAACACAGGAAATTCAGTGTTTTGTAAATGTATTCATGCTGCTTGAACTTTTCCACACTTTGTGACGTTACAACCACAAACATAAAATTAAGATGCAATTATTTGTCAGATGTATACCTTACAGCAGAGTGAAATTATTATTTTTTGCTTATCCCAGTTAAGAAGCTGGAGTCAGTGCATAGGGTCAGCATGGATAAAGCATCCCTGGAGCAGAGAAGGTTAAGGGCCTTGCTCAAGGGCTCAACCAGTGGCAGCTTGGGGGTGCTGGGGCTCGAACCCCCAACCTTTCATTTAGAAACCCAGTAACCTACAGCCTTTACCATTTGAGCCACCAATGCCCCACCAGTCTCCTTGCCTGGTCTGTCAGTTTAGTTTTGCAGTTGTACCATATTCATTACATTTTTAGATGATGGATTGAGCAGTGAGACATTTTTATCTAACCTAACCCTGCTTTAAACTTCTCCACAACTTTATCACACCTGTCTGGTGTGTTCCTTGGACTTCATGAGGCATTTTTTTCCCACTAGAGTCCTCTAACAAACCTTTAAGGGCTTCACGAATCAGCTGCATGTATACTGAGATTAAATTACACTTAGATGGACTGTGTTTACTAATTAGGTGACTTCTGAAGGCAATTGGTTTCACTGGGCTTCAGTTAGTGATAGCAGAGTAAAGAGGGCTGAAAACAAATACACGCCAAATTTTTCAGATTTTTATTTATAAACTTTGAAAATCATTTACTGTATCATTTTCCTTACACACCATAATAATGACTTTGTGGTCCTCTAAAATCCAAATAAACTACATTTACATCTGCAGTGACAAAATTTGGAAAGATTCTAGGGGTATGAATACTTTTGCAAGACACTGTAACTTTTAGTAGTAACTGTACAGCAAAACTCACAGTATTAAATTACTACCCAGAGTGTTTCTGTATTACCAAATGGTCACAAATGCACTCTGAAAGTATTAATCCAACACCAGGGATTGTGCTGTGTCGAAGCAACGTAACATAGTCTTAACTTGGTTGAGCATAGAAGTAAATACTGTAAGTGTGTGACAGTGCCAAGATGTAGTCAATGAAAAGATTAAACTAAGTTGGAGATTGAGTTCTTAATGACCGAAACCTGTTTACCAATGTGGATTCAGGGTGTTTAAGTTTGACGCTGGTTCTGGCATGGTTCTGACAAATTATTGATCACGGTACTAATTAAAAAATGCTATAAATTAAGCATTCTTTAAGCATCCTACAGTTGGCCATTATACGTATTATGGAAAAATGGAAAGAATATACACGATATAGGCCTGAACCTATGATTAAAGAAGGCCATCCGCCACACGTCAGCAACAAAGTAAAGAGCGGATTATTCAGAGGAAGACTAAGAGGCTAAAACTAATGGGGTGTGCCATACTTATGCAAGGCACCATTTGCATAGGTATTGTAGTCCTATTTTTAAGCTAAACTATATTTTGTTATATACGATATAATTGTATATACTTTTAGAGTGTGATAATGACCTTTTCTCATGGCATTTACCCCTAATTTTTACTACTGTTCTCTCTCTCATCTCAGAAATGTATGTATTTTGTGTATGTTGTAAAACAGCTAAAAACCAAGAAGTTGCTCTTTTGTCATTACCTTCTTGCTTTATTCTAAGGAAAACCTTGTTGGTAATCAGCCGCAGTATTCTTTGTTCTTGTCTTTGTTGTATTTTTGGTATTTTTGCTGTTTTTCTTCATCTTTTGCATATTTTCAATACAAACGGAGCCAAGATTGTAACAATGAATTCTGTATGTGTGTGCGTTCTGTCCTGGTGTGGACGCCGGGTTCTCTAGGCTGGGGATGGAGAGGTCAGACTACATTTCTGCACGAAAAAAAAAAGCTGTGCTGTTTCGCATGGCAACACATTGCCGAGGCTTTCTATCAAACTTGCACACACACACTGGCATAGCAGGGAAAAACACCCACACACATACTCTTATTGAAAATACACAGTGGCAATTTAGACTTTTTTAGACTTTTTTTCTTTAGCAAACCAGTTATCTAAGTATGTCCTTCAGCTGTGGACAAATGCTTTATGTATTGTAAATGCCACATTTTAAGAATCCATTCGTTGCCAGTGTGTGTGTGTGAGCGGGCATTTGAAAAATCAACATTTGATGAAAGTTCTCAGCTCTTCTTTGCAGGAACAGGATCATGGCACTCTGTTCAGCTGCTCGTTTGCTGCTGAGTTTGAGTCCCATTGCCCTGCTGATGAGTTTGATGGGTTTGCAACCTGCTGGATCTTGTTTGATGCAAATCATTGCAGTTTACCTTTTCTTCTCAGTCTTTAAAAAACAAAAAATCTTTTCCTCTTGCATTTTCTTGTTTGTCGACTAGGTGGTGAAGCTTTCTTGCAGGGTTCTCTGTTAATCACATTATCTTTTTAGGTATCTTTATACAAATACAAATATATCATTGCCCTTCATTCAACTGGTCATAGATTTAAATAATATACACTGATCAGCCATAACGTTAACACTATTGCCAGGGTAATTCAATAACAATTGAGTAAACTGGTATCATGGGCACTACACCCAGACTCTTTTGTCTGATCTCTCAGGAAAGTCAATGCAGCACAAACAGTAAAACACCAGAACACCCAGGGCACCACAGCCTGGCATGCATGGGCCCTCAGCAGTCACTGTTTTTTAAAGTTATGTCTGATCAGTGTTCATATATTAAAAGTGTGGCATCATGGAAAATGTGGGTATTTTGTGGAGGGGGTGGGCATGACTATAGTTTTATCCCCTTTTTCATCTGGTACTGACCCCCTTCATTCTAATTCATACAACTTCTAAATTACCCTATTTTATTACAATGACATACGGCAGATTTAGGTTACAGCGTACCTGGTACCTGTACCAAAGTCACACAAAGTACACAACTACATCTTAAACCATATCATGTGTCATATGCTGTCATGGGTGGTTATGAGCATGACATGTTTGTTAGTTCCTTATATATTTGGACAGTGAAATACTGCATTTTTATTTTTTTAGCCACAATTTTTATAAAGAGAAATAATAAGTATAATGATGTAGGAGTTACAGCACTTTTAGGAATGGTCCCCTAATTTTTATAGAACCAAAATAACTAGGTATTATTATTATTATTATTATTATTATTATTATTATTATTAATTCAATTAAATTCAATTTTATTTGTATTGCGCTTTGAACAATTGACATGGTTGCAAAGCAGCTTTATGAAATGTGAATGTGTATGAATCAAAATGATAAGACCTGATGAGCAAGCCGAGGATGATGGCAACAGTGGCAAGGAAAAAACTCCCTGAGATGGTAATAGGAAGAAACCTTGAGAGGAACCGGACTCAACAGGGAACCCATCCTCATCTGGGTGTTAACAGATAGCAGGGATTTGATCTGCATAATACTGAGTGAGACTGCAAGTTCAGTATAACAGGAGATGTGTTAAAGTTTAAATGGAGTCCAGTTCATTCCTGGAGGCTCCAGTCCTAAACTATCGAGCGACTGAAGTCACAGATGTCTGCATCAGCCGAGGACAGGACCCAGTTCGTGGAAAAGTGGAACTGTCCACAGTCACCACACGCATCCCAGGCAAAGATCTCCAACCAGAAGCAGGACAACAGGACGAGTCAGACAGGTCCAGAGGGCAGAGGCGGTCTGGATCAATAGCAGCTCAGGAGCGACATGTACAGTATAGCTCGACAGAGAGACAGGGAGAGGGAAAAAGGAGAGAGGGAGAGAGAGAGAGTTGAAGCGAAGGAGAGATGGCATTTAGGTATGGTCACAGTCAAACAATGTATAAAGTGAATGTACAGTATATTTAGTGTAGAGTGCAAGCAGGGACTCCGGCAGGACTAACTATGACAGCATAACTAAAAGGGAGAGCCAGAAGGAAACTCCCTAAGGGCTCCCTGAGATGAGTGATCAATGAGAATGGGGAAGACAGCATCTAAACATACCGGTTTACCATAATACTCTACGTCCATGAGTCCCCCAGATCTACTCCTTTACCTAAGGCAAATCTATTTACAAAAATGCTTGGTTAAATAAATAGGTTTGAGTCCCGAACATTATTAGTTAATTATTAAGAATCTAATTATTATGACTGATTATTCAACTTACATATTAGAAAATATAAGTTGCGAGATAAGTTGCGAAGTGTATGCCGGTGCATGGGTCTGCATTCCAGTACCCCTGACGTGCAGTAGTAAGGGATACTAGGGCAGGAAGTGCTAGGACTGGAGGATGGGTGCCAGTCAATGCAGAGATTGTGCTGTTGCAGCCAGGGAAACCCCAGCACTACTTTCTGTTATTTCACCCCGGGTTACCAGAAATGAGATATGCTCGGAGTGATGTCAAAGCCGTAGTGTAACTGGAGCCATCAGCTGTGTTACGGACTCTCACTTAATTGGCTGACCAGCCAGGGAAACCAACGGGATGGTCGAAGGGAGGCGGGCATACACTCAGTGCCTCAGCTAGCCTCCCATCAATAAAATTTCCTGTGGCCCCAGAATTGATGAGATCCTCCGCCCAAGCTCTCCGATGACCAGCCCCTGAGAGAATACAGTATCTAGTAGAAAGAGCCCTGCATGATGGGTCTTGACTTTTGCATTGAAACTGGTCTGCAACCAATCACCCCCTTTGACGAAGGGAAAGCAGGAGCGACATTACACTGCTAGATGCATACAGCTGATAGAATGTGGCCCTAAGTTAATCATCGAAGGCACTTAGGGTGGCGTCTTCCTTGAGATGGTGCTGCCACTGCAGTGGCCCACTCTAATGCTCTAAGTGTGAGCTGAGACACCATAAATCCATACTTTGCCCTTTTAGTTGGAAATTGGGAAGGTTTCAGCTGAAATATAAGTGAGCACTGCAGGATAAAGGCATTGCACCTCTCTCTTCCCTGCATTCGGATGGGGAGTGGGTAGTCAAGTTTCGGCCACCAGAGGGAGTAACTGAGCCACTGATTCGGGGGAGTTAAACTCCAGAATCGACTCACGACCAGATGGAAACCCTTGAGTGACTGCTCAAATATCTGCTCGAGGTTCTTATTAATCCCATGCATCTCCAAAATCAATGGGCTTAGGCTTCATTGTGCTTATCAAGCACTCTTGCTTGGCCCCTTAACAATTTCTTACATCCTCCCCTAGCCTGCAGGCTCTTCAGGTGGTGTGATCATTCTGTTACTACAGTAGGTGCGGATTAGAGAGCCTTTCAAACTTTAGGGATCGATTAATTACAAAGAAGTGCCATGTGTCACCAAGTATTTAAAATAATATTTAAATTTATGATCATCTTTGAAAGGTGTGTGTTTGTGCTGGGTTGCATATAAAGAGTGCTATAATTCCTACATATTTAACTGATTTTTGATGTGTATAGCCTAAAGATGTACATTTGTCATGAACTCACGTTCAACATTTAATTTCATCTTTTTAATGACTTTTAGCTAACTTTGTAAATGTCCAAATATTTAGAAACCTAACTACATGTCCTGCGCCAGTTGATGTAATGATATACACAATACAAACTGATATGATTAAATGCTATGGTGTCTCAACCACACATTTTTGACAGAGTAAAAATGAGCATTAACAAAACATGCGTCTTAGGTTTCCCTTTTAATTCCCTAAAATATGCAACATCATTGCATTCTTTTAGTAGAATGTTATAAAACAAAATCTGTGCATTTTAAACATTGTTCCCTTTTACAAGGGGCTCACTTTTCACTGAAAAAAAATATATGTATTAACTTACTTAAATTAAAAGAGTAGAATTCGTATTCAAGTACAATAAATAACTTAAGTTAAAAAACAATTGTGATAAACAATAGTTAAAACTGGTACATTTATATTTAATTCATTATATAGAAGTAGGTAATTTACAAACTTTAGTAAAGTTGTCAAAATTGTAAAACGTTAGAAGGACACGGGGCCAAAATCACTTTTGAGTATATGTATTAGATATTAATTTGCATTCTCCATTACTGAATATGGACATTGCAGTATTGGAGCAGGTATAAACAGTCCTTCCCATATCCACCCTCTTGTTTTTTCAAATCTTGAAGTCAATGAGAATTTTTTTTTTATGCTACAGAGAAACTGCCCAGCTGGAGATTCCTTCCAAAAGTGTTAAATAAACTTCACACAGAATCTCTTCACAGAAAGCTTCACCATGTCAGTAGATACACATATTCATACTGTGTTATCTCTTAATGTCTGCCCTAAGGCTTTTTGTACAGTACATAAAGTTGTGTTAGGGAAACTATAACATTAATGTTATTAATAAATAAATAAATAAAATGTGCTAAATGTTTACAATAGATTTGTTAAGAATGAGCACATCAAAACTAAAAAAAAATTTTTTAAATAAAAATTATTGAAATTAAACTGACTGTCTAACAGAAACCGATGTGGTCATGATGTAAAATGTGACCTTTTCTATCAAGCAGATATTGCACAGGTTAGTTGATACAGTGCACTTGGTAAAATTTAAAAAAATAAAATAAAAAATAAAACATTTTCAAAAATCTATGTATTAATACCTTAACTTACGTACCCTTCAACAGAATAGAGAAAGTTTTAATCCTAAGCATTGCTTTCATGCATCTTTTTGAACACTATCCAATCTGGTTACTCCAGTTGCCATGGAAATGCATGCATTTTTCATTATAAAACTGTGCTGCTGACAAAGTTATTTTAGGTGCTGCAGGGAAATCCTGGTGACAAAACGAGGCTGAAGGTCCTCTCTTTCTTACTTTGTTACAGAGTCATCACTTTAAATATTAAAAATATAGGACTTTGATGGATTTTTCTAGGGTGCTCCTTGCAAACAAACTCGCACTCGCTTTACAGTATCTCAGCAAATTGACATGATACCATAACTAGTAAGCTTAGTTTTCAAATGGAGCTTATTGTACTCAAAATTAAAAAAAAAATTGAATAACTCAAATCACCTGAAATGCAACTTTTTACATTTTATTTGATGTGACAGATTCATTTATTCTAAATATTTCCTTGATTGTAACGTAATATACTGTAGACTCATGACAGCATGTGACTATTATGCATTTATGACACAGTTATGTCAGTCTTATTATGCAGGGCTAAATTGTTCCTATCTCACCCACTTAATCCTCATTAAATGTCGATGAGCGTATATACTCTGGATTTAAGGTGGCCCGGCTTGAGAATCACATGCTCTGTTGCAGGACTGGAGGATGGTCATTAGTGGAGAATTACCTGTGATTTCCTCTGGTCTGTCCTTGCCTAATACACTTAAGCACAAGCACACACTCACACAGTCAGTAATTGGGTCGTGTTCATGAGGTAGTGGAATGTGTGTGTACTGTATATGTGTGTTCGTGTGTTTGGGGTGAGACAGCAGGCTCCTGAAGCCTGCTGCTTGTTTTTGAGTGTGCTGTGCCAGAGGGTGGGTAACTAACACACAGGAACGATGTTGTGTTTATAGCAGCATTTTCTACAACATGCTTTTTCACTTCTACCTCCTTCTGCCTCTGCAATTGCAATCTGCATTTTATAGCTTGTAATGAGTTTTACTGTAATGTGTAATGTTTTGACATGCATGGTGTTACCTTGTAGAATAGTTCCGTAACACAGGTCATTTGCCCACAACACAATTCACCCTCATTTCTTTATGTAAATTAAGCTATAAGAAGTAACAAAAAAAAAAATGCCACATGCTACAAAAGTTTAAAAATGGGCAATGTGGAAATATTATATAATCGAGTGTCATATATTCAGGCACAAATTGCTAATATACGTAGTTATAAGGGGTTTAAAGATTTTTTTTGCCATCAGTATTTCTTAAATCATTTTCGCTCTTTTTTTAATTAGGCAACAAAGGTTTAATAAAGGCTACTATTTAGATAAATATTGTATACATCTCTATCTTAAATATAGCTGATACATTGGAACATTTTCTATATTGTCATTTTCCTTTTTTTAACCACTTTTTTTGCGTCCAGTATCCCAGGGTAAAATAAACCACCTCATACAGGACATAGAATAGAAATCCACAAGGAAATTCATGATTTCCATCTAACTTTATAAGATCTTTACAGGGTGGTGGTGCTGATACAGAACGTACAAAGAAGAAGCGCCGTGGTGATCGCTACTCGGTGCAAACCTCGCTGATTGTAGCTGCTCTGAAGAAACTCCTGCCCATCGGGTTAAATATGTGTTCTCCTGCAGATCAAGAGCTCATCAACTTGGCAAAGATCCGTTATTCTCTGGTAAAGACTTGAAATTAATTACTAACTAGGGACGTGCTGTTGTTGGAAAAAGTATAAATATACTGTCAATTTTACATACATTTCTGCTTAAAGAAAGCATCATCCTATCAGTCATTATACATTTGTTTTCAAAAGTTTTCACTCAGTCATTATGCACATGAATTTCAAGGCAATATTGGACTTTCAATTATTTCTTTAAATTATTTCTTACATTTTCTGGTTTAAAACATTTGTATGACAGTTTTTAAAGAAAGAAAATCCCAAGAATTTTGATGCATTTATGTACATGAAACAGGCTACACAGTGGCTTAGTGGTTAGCATTGTTACCTTGTCTCTCCAGGGTCCAGGTTCGACACCTCAGGGTCCATATGCATGGAGTTTGCATGTTCTCCTTGTGCTTGATGGGTTTCCTCCTGGTAGTCATGCAGATTAGGCTAACTGCCGTTCCCAAATTGCCCATATTGTGTAAATGCAGAGGTCCTACCATGGTTGTAAAAATGTGAATAAAAACAATTGTAATCCTAGTTGGACTACAAAGGTTTCTAGATGGATGGATGGATGGATGGTACATGAAATTACAAATTATTGAAAGCCACTTTCCTAGGGTCTGGACAGAAGAGAAGTCTCTCTGTCAACCTCAGCTGAGATGAAATTGGTACAGATAGTCAGGAACAACCTAGGAACCACAAAATCACAGGCCTGTCATGAACTGGAAGCTGCTGAAACACCATCGTCACTGTCTACAACCAAGCCAGTTTTACATTACCGTGGACTCAAAGGTTGCTATTTAATAAAGAAGCCCCAATAATGTGTATAGCTAACTTCATGGACAAAGTATAGTAGTATTCTGTAGGCATGTTTTGACCAGAGGCATGTTTGGAGTGGTAAGACTGATGCAACCTCAAGAACACTATAGCAGTTATGAAGCATGGTGGTGGTGATAGTGCCATTCTTTAGGGATGTTTAGCTGCAAGCGGAGCTGGTGCACTGGAAAAGTGCTTGGAATAATGAAGAAGCAGGAGGATGTCAGACTAATTCAGCAGCTACATTATTAAAACCTTAAATCCAGTGTTCCAACAGGTCAATGTGTAGTTATGTAGTTAATGTAGTTATGGAATAAGTCAAGCAATCCAATTTTAAGCTTTTGCTCTCAACCCTGTTTTAGATGTGTGGAATGTGTAGTTCAAATACCGTATTGCAAGCCTAATATTGCCTTGACAGTCATGGTGAGTGTATATAAACGTCTGCCCAATATTGTCCAGCATACAAGTCCACTGTAAAAAAGAGACTTACAGTAATATAATCATGTGATGAAATTGTTTAAACTGTAGAATATTATTTCTTCTGAACAATCTGACTGGGGAATTCACCAATGTTGTAATATAATAACGGATTTACCGGTTCCGATAAGAGGAAGATAAAATAAGTCTTAATTTGTTTTAATTCTCTTTACAGAAAGACACAGATGAAGAAGTGAGGGAGTTCCTACAGAATAACCTTCATCTGCAAGGCAAGGTGAGGATGTGTGTCTTCATGTGTGTGTGTGTGTTTGCGTGTGTGTGTGTGTGTGTGTGTGTGTGTGTGTGTGTGTGTGTGTGTGTGTGTGTGTGTGTGTGTGTTTGCGTGTTTGTGTGTGAGTGTACAGTACAGTATCTCATTTTGTCTGTGGCTGTCTGTAGGTGGAGGACCCCTCCATGCGCTGGCAGATCGCTCTGTATAAGGAAACCTCAGGGAAGGCGGAGGATGCTGAAAATCCAGAGAAAGTTGTGAAGAGAGTTCAGGAAGTTTCTGCTGTGCTTTACCATATTGAAATGGTAAGCAGTACACACACAAGTATACAGACACATGAATACATGCACATTTTTATAGCGATCTGTGACATTTCTTCTTATTTAATTCAATAAATTATGTAGATTAAATTAAGGAAATGGGAAGAATCTTTTTACTGTGACAGGCTGCAAAGTGCTTAAAAATGCAACCTCAGCAGCAGCCTCATTTCCCCTCTCATCTGTTGCATCACTCAGCATTCATCAGTATACCAATCATCAGACTGATCATCTGTCATCATCTGCACCTGTGTCTCACTGGTTTATGTCTTAAGATACAGTATATATTTTTTATGCTTGAATGAATCATTAGTCACTGTGCAGCTTAACAAACAAACAAACAAACAAACAAACAAAAACATTCCTCTGAAACTGCTCAGGTTTGGACTGAAAATGAGAAACAAAACTTACCAAAAAAACAAAAAACTATTCCTCAAAACCTATACAACTAATAGTACTTACAATAATCATTTATACTGCCATGAAGTGGAGTTGGGTAACAGTATAAGCCTTCATAACTTCTCAAAGACTTAGATCTTTGATGAAGTACTTGATAATGATGATTATTGTTTTATTTACTGTGGTAATACAGTAGTCGTAAATGAATTTTGATGATGCACTCAAAGGTATGTCTAAATATTTAGGCCTGTATTACTTTATTTCCTCTTAGACTGAGCACCCTTTCAAATCCAAGAAGATGGTTTGGCACAAGCTGTTGTCCAAGCAGCGTCGCCGGGCCGTTGTGGCATGTTTCAGAATGACTCCGTTGTATAACATCCCAAGGTTCTCTTCACACATTTACTTCTATTTACCACTCTAACGGAAAGACATTACAACAATATTCAACATGCACTGTATTACTTATATCTATCTGGGTTCTGTCAAAAGGCACCGGGGGTCTAACATGTTTCTAGATGGTTACAAACGCAACTGGTTGGAGAACGAGGGCTACTCATTTGAGGATAAGATGATCGATGATCTGTCTGTAAGTGTGTTCTTGATTTGTATTTTAGAAAATTGGTATACATGGTTTGCTGAGATTTCTCAAGGTTACTTTTTGTTTTTTTACAGAAAACGTTGGAGGAAGAGGAGGAAGAAGAAGAAGAGACCGAGGCCAAGCCAGATCCTCTGCATCAGCTCATTCTTCATTTTAGCCGCACTGCTCTCACCGAGAAAACGTAAATCTGCACTTGCTTATCAGACAATAATTTTTTTATTAGACACTGCTGTAATCATTTTGTAGCTGTCACTTATACTTGGTTTTCTCTCCAGAAAACTTGATGTAGATCACCTGTACATGGCATATGCCGATATTATGGCAAAGGTAGGCATGCTGTTTTAACCAACTAATTCCTTCCAACTGTTCAAAACATTATTATAAAACGGTTAGGTCTGATTAGACAACATGCATTCCTTGAGTTGTGTTAATAGGTAGTGAAAGCAGTAGGATGTTTAAATCTATGTATCACTCCAGGTGTCCTATAAGTTTTAATTAAACTACATATCAGTCACAGCATGGGGGAAAATAGGTCAGTACTGTCCGCAGTACTGGTCAGAGGGAAGAGTAGCTACTTGCCAAAATCCACATCCAAAACCAGCTAATCAAACTAATTTGGCAAGAAAACTAATTATGACACATTATGTCATCTTAAACAACACTTTCTCTCCTTAGCAACTGCTTCTAAATTGTTCCGAATTGCCTCTAAACTGCCAGATTTCTTTTAGTTAAAGGTACCAAGCTAACTAGCTTCTTACACAAGGCAGAATCGCAAACCCCTGATAAAGGGCACTAATTGGTTGTACACCCTACATAGCTTACTAGAGTAACTTTCTATTTGCTTTGGGATTTATCCCAGAATCCAGAAGTTAACGTAGCTGATATGCTAAAGCAGAATAAGTGGAATAAGGATATGAGAGGTACAGGACTTTTCACCACCTTCATGGTTTATTCTCCTAATCCTTTGACTACATAGTATCTATACATAGTACATACATTTATCTATCTAACCGAATTCTTGCAGCTGTTAAAATAGGGCAACATTTACATTTGGTGGCTCAATTGGTTAAAGCTGTGAGTTACTGATCGGAAGGGCAGGGGTTTAAGCCCCAGGACTGCCAAAGTGACACAGTTGAACCCTTGAGCAAGGGCCTTAACCCCATTTGTTCCAGGAGCACTGTATCCCGGCTGATTCTTTACTCTGACCCTTCCTAACTGGGATTAAAATAAAAACACTGTGCTTTAGGCTACATGTGACAAATAATAGATTTTAAGTGAGCTGTACATTTCTTTCTTTCTTTCTTTCTTTCTTTCTTTCTTTCTTTCTTTCTTTCTTTCTTTCTTTTTACTTTACTTACTTACTTCAAAAATGAAATGAAAGCAGCTACTGCTAGTGGACTCGACTGTGCTTTGGGTATGTTTTTAGTCTGTCATGGATGATGAACGTCACTATCCTTTCTCCCACCACAGAGCTGTCACATTGGTGAGGAGGACAAAGGGGGAGAGGAGGAGGAGGAGGAGGGGGGCGAGGAGCCATCGTTTGAGGTGCGACAGAATGAGATGGTATGGGGGGTCCAAAGGGGTTCTCGCGCCACCGGAGAAAGCCGTCAAATCGTGCACTGAGTGAACACAGCGAGAAAGAAAATGCTGCACCTGCACCCTGTCCTGCACCTAGAACCCTACAACTGTTTTTCTTCCCTTTTCTTCATTCATTCTCTCTCTCCCTCTCTTTTTCTCTCTCTTTCTCCCTGTACCTATTGACTTTATTCTGTGGACTGACTTGTGCACGCTGGATTTTGCTCTTTTTCCATTTTCCGTGCTTACTCTGTCTGTCCAGCGGGAGTGCAGAGAGATGGAAAGCATATAAGCATAGGAGTCAAACTGAATATAGAATAACATGTGACCAAATCACAGAGTGACCTAAAACATTTCATAGACAAGCATTGCTTTTAGGACACTAATGCATATCTGACATTTGCACTAAACCTTTGTTTGGAAACAATAATATATTTTTTTTAAAAACAACAATCCACTTAATAAGCCCTCCAGTCATTTCATGACATCCTGAATTTTTGTCTACTAGATCAACTAGATGTGTGTACATGCTAGTGTTTGGGTGTGTGAGCGTTTGTGCATCTGTATGTGAGACACAGATCACACTCTCATACATGCAAGCTGCAACTCACACAAAATTGCTTAACTTTCCCCCTAATGTAGTAGCCGTCCTGTCCCACCTCTCCAGACTCAGCCGTATATGTGTCTGCGTGGGTGTGTAGGTTTGTGGTTGTGTTTCTGCATTAGCTTACTAACACATACTATGTAATAATACATTATATAGTAATACATAAATAAATAAATAAATAAATAAATAATAGCATGACAATATGACCTAATTCTAATCCAGGAAGTCAGATGTTACTTTAATGGCTTGAATGATAGGTCGGATTGCAGTAGTAAGGTTTTTATCACAAATTTCATCTTCCAATTTTGTTAACACAACCTCACACCATAAGTGTATATTCTGACTGATTTCTCTGGATTGGTACCAGGTGTTTTATGTTGTAGTCCATGTATGATGCTGCTTCTTCATGTCTTTTATTTCTAATTGGATTCTCTAAACTTCCTCTCTGTACTCACCAAGAACTACAGTAAAGGCCTGCACAGTCAGTCAAACACCCTGTATCCTTACACATATCCTCTCTCTCTCTCTCTCTCTCTCTCTCTCCTTCTCTCTCTCTCTCTCTATATTTTTTTTTCTTCGCAACAAAGTGCACATCCTCACACTGCATATACAGAGAGCTTCTTCTTCTCAGGCCAAGATCTCACGTGAAAACTCACTAGCTTTAGAACAGACTGTAGCTTTAGGTGAGGCTTCAGTGGGTGGTGTTTATCTATAATGTCTATTTACCACAGGTTAGGTATTTGATAGGGATGACCTGGGCTGTTTGCTGTAGTTTGTGCATTATCATACACCATCGAATATGGACTGTTCAAATAACAATCATAACCAACACCATTCAATCTGATGGTGTTGGTGGTGTTTGTGTTTGTGTGTATATGTATGTGGATGGTTGTGGTTGTGGTTGTGTAATTCGCCTTAATAATCCTCATAAACAAACAGAAAAGTACACTGATCAGCCACAACATTATGACCACCCGCTGAATATTGAGTAGGTCCACCTTGTGCCACCAAAACAGCAATGACTTGTGTGTTCTGACACCTTTCTATGGAGACCAGCTTTAACCTTTTTAGCTATTAGAGCTACAGGAGCTCTTACATTAGATCAAAGTACAAGGATCATATGTGCATCAGTGAGCTTAGGCTGCCCATGAACTTTTTGCCAGTTCACAACTTGGCCCTTGTCAAAGTCACTCAAATCCTTACGTTTGCTCATTTTTTCTGTTTCCAACACATCATCTTCAGGCACAAAAAGTTAATTTGCTACATAATATATCCCACCCACTATCATGCCATTACCATGAGATATTGTAACTGTAGGTTCCGTAACAAGGGCAAAATTGTGATGGCTAGACGATTGAGTGAGAGCAGTCACAAAACTGTAGCTCTTGTGGGATGTTCATGGTCTGCAGTGGTCAGTACATACTGTACCAAAAGTCATCCAAGGAGCGAAAACCTGTGAACCGGCAACAGGGTCATGGTTGGCTAAGGCTTATTGATACACAAAGGGAGTGAAGGCTGACCCATGTAGTCTGATCCAATGTAAGAGCTACTGTAGCTCTAACTGCTGAAAAGGTTAATGCTGGTTTCCTTAGAAAAGTGTCAGAACACACAGGTCATTACTGTTTTGGTGGTAAATTAGGGACCTACTTAATATTAAGGAGGTGGTCATAATGTTATGATTGATAATGTAGGTGTTTGTTTGTTCATTTGTTTGTCTGTTTGTTTTTTAATTAAAGGAACAGTTTAATGAATACAACAGTGCAAATTTCAGGGCCAAAATACAGTATGTTTATCACATATCATACACGAGAGCACATTTAATGTGATTAATTACTTTCTTATTAAAATGAATAGCCTATATCAATACAAATTGTAAGTAAGGGCAATACATTTGGATTAAATAGATAATTAGTAATTATTTTGTGTAATAGGAAAAATAATAAGCAGAGGTGGGCAAATCCTGTAATCCTGTAAAAAAGCGTAATTAAATTCCACATGTGTGTCAAAATACTTGACGAATAAAACCCTGATTCTGATCCTGTACTTAAGTAGAAATAGAGATAATCTAGGTGCAATATTTCTGAAGTAGAAGTTTTCCATGTACATTTCTATTTCCCTATAGCTTGCAATCGCCTTTAAGTCATAGTAACTCCTACATAGTAACAGTTATACAGTAGTCTCTCTCACTCTCTAGCCGTCATATTTTGTCGCTGCCTGAAACCGCCTCCACTTCTGATTTCAAACACCTCCTGCATGTTTTAGTGTTTCACTTGAGAAAAGCAAATCACACAATTATGCATAATAGTCAGCAGGTGGCAATATTAGAACTTCAAATTCTAAACATCACTCTGGTTATGTATTGATGCGCCATGCAGATAAGTAGTAAAGTGCAGATATTTGTTGTAGTATGTAGTGGAGGTACATCAGGTGAAGTACAGATACATGAATACACAATATCAAACCATTCATACATCAAAGTGCTTTCGGAGGCAAAAACGCAGGTTGTAAGAAGCATACTGGAAAATACAGTAATAAAATAAACATAAATATAATAGTAAAAAAAACAGAAATGAGAAATAAGTATAAAAGTATTTTAGTGGAAAAAAAATCCAACAAATTCAGGGCAAAAGAAAATTATCAACAGTCAAATTAAATATATTTGCGAATGAAAGTGTATGTGTGTGTGTGTGTGTGTGTGTGTGTGTGTGTGTGTGTGTGTGTGTGTGTGTGTGTGTGTGTGTTAGGAATCAAGGGTAGCGCCTCATTTTGCTGTTCTCTGATAAACAGGAGAAGGAGATGGAGAAGCAAAGGCTCTTGTACCAGCAGTCACGACTGCATGACCGTGGAGCAGCGGAGATGGTACTGCAGATGATAAGCGCTTGCAAAGGTAAACAAACACATGCATCCAAATAGTGGGATGGGAAATAAAATGTAGCACAGTTAGTCAGTAAAATTGTATGTATTAATGCCTATAAATAACTAGGTTTGTGACAATTTTGTTGTTTTGTTAATTGTGTTATTATTTCGTGTGTTTGGTACCAGGTGAGCCTGGAGCCATGGTGTCATCCACTCTTAAACTGGGCATCTCCATCCTTAATGGAGGCAACTGTGATGTTCAGCAGGTCAGCTTCACTTACACTCTGAAGTCCTGCAGCTCATTCAGAGAACACAATTAAATTAGAGTTTAGTCTTTTATTTTTTAATTATCATAGAATGTCCACTAAACATGACTTAACTTGGAAAGATTGTGTGGGCATAATGATGAGTGTGTAATTGCACAAAAGCTACATTATATCTAACAATATTTGTTTTTCTATGATTTGTTTTCACTTTAAATGTGTTAAAAGGTGCAATATGAATACATTATGAATACAGTTTACTGAGAAACCAGGCATTTGAGAGGCATTAAAGTGATTCAGGGGTTTTAACATATATATATATTTTTTGTCCTTCTCGGTCACAGAGAATGCTGGATTACCTTAAGGATAAGAAAGACGTTGGTTTCTTCCTGAGCTTGCAGGCTCTAATGCAGACCTGCAGGTAAGTCATGTCTCTTATAGTATTAGTAAATGTAAAAGTCCATTTATTCCATCCATTAACATAAACATACAGTAAAGACTGAATAATCCCCTTGGATGAGAGGCATTCAACGAGTGCTGATAGAGAACAGAACTTTACTGTATGTCTCACTCCACATTGCAGGTGTTCTAATGATTAATTGCACTGTTGGTCACAGGCGTGGGAAAACGTAGGTTGGTACGGTCACCAGTGCTAGAAAGAGAGAAGAGAAGATGACTGCCAAAACCACATTCAAAACTAGTCTTGGGAGCACTTTCACAAGAAAAACCATGCTGATAAGTTTTTCTGAATTGCTTCTGAACCATGGATATTTAGAGATAATGTAAGCTACAAATCTAATTCGCTTCTTAGTTTTGGAACAAGGAATACTACACCGCTAGCACATAATCTTTCCATTTTAGGCTGTTTGGGATTCAATCCTGAAATTCCAGAAGTTAGCTAATGTTCTAAAATGGAATAAATGGAAATATAACGTAAATCTCAAAAGTTTTACAGTTTTATTCTCCCAAATTTTAGCTGCATAGTACTAGAAAGAATTTAAAACTACTTTTGCTCCTGTTAATTACATTAATTGTCGCTAACTGTCAGTCGCAAGCTATGCCAGGATATGTGCTGGCAAGACCAAATAACTGTAAATAAACAAACAAATCACAATATGTGTATAGTAAATAGTGTTTATGGACCTGTTGTATAAAAGCAGTATCACGGTAAAGCTGTTGTACTGCATATCAGTTTTATTGCCAGGTGTGACATATTTCCTAATTATTTCATTACAAATTAATGAGATGAACTATCATTATGGGCTAAATTTTTGGGGGATTATTTTGTGTGTTGCAGTGTTCTGGACTTGAATGCATTTGAGAGGCAGAATAAAGCAGAAGGGCTGGGCATGGTTTCAGAGGAAGGCACAAGTGAGTCACCACACTGTACTGGCAGTAACATAAAACTGTTAGTCAATACACTGCTGCATTAATGCACATTTATAATATTATGTCAATGAATTCTTACATCACAGTTCGTACATTACAATATGTACTTCTGAGGTATGAACTGTACTTTACAGTGTGTGGTTTAATCACTTGCTTATTTTATGTACAGCATATACTGTATTAGCACTGTATATATTTTTTCTATTCCATACAAAGCTACTGCAGTGTATCTTTTCATGTGTTGATTATCTCTCCTCTCCTTTTTTTGCCCCCTTTTTTCGGTTCTCAGATATGAAGCTAGAACGGGGTAAATAATTCTTGTCCATATCGGTTTTTTTTTGCTCTCTTTCTTCCCATCTGTCCCATTCTCCTTCTGTCTTCTTCTCCTTACTGTTTAGAATTACACTTTTACTTTGTGGCGTGTAATTTTGACTGCATTTCATTTCGCACTCAAGGGAAAATAGAAAAGAACTTTTCAGTCATTGTCAGAGTGTCTGATTTATTATAGAAGCTTTAACAAAATCATGCCATTCATCAATTGTCAATGAATGCTATGTCATAAACATTCCAAGTAAAATGCATTTCTTGGAAAGTACTTTAAAGTTACTGCATGCTTAGTGTCCAATTAACATGCAAGCAATAACTGAAATATTTCTTTGCTCATTTCCTCCCTTGAGTGCTCTGTCACAGATCTACTGTAACTCCAGTTCTCTTTGAATGGCTGTAAGGAAAGAAAGACTCTTGTTCTCTCTTTTCTGATCAGTATTCCTTTAAGAGATCACAGAGACCTGTGGTAACCAGTGTCACCTTTAATTATGAAATGAATTGCAGATAGAGAAATTTCCCTCTTACGTTGAAAGACCCACAAAAAAAAAACCAAATATTTTATCAAACTGTTTATTTCTTTTTTTATTTGGTGGTTTGTTCGTTAAGGCAGCATACAAATCAAACCTCCATAGCCTAGGGGAAATAGGGGATAGAAAATGCAGAAGATGAACATATGCATTACCAGTTAAAAATTTGGGCACACCTTCTAATATTGTGGTCTTTCCTGATTATTTTTTCTACATTATAAAACAATCCTGAAGGCATCCAAAATATGTCATAATCTACTTTAAACAGTTGATATTGAGATACTTATTGATGTTGATATTGAGGTACTTATTGATATTGAGCATACTTATAAATATTAGAGCTTTCATAATAGAGCTTTCATAATGGCTCTAATCTGGGGTGCTGTTTGTTAATTGGTTATATTTGAGGCTGGTAACTCTAAATGAACTTCTCCTCTGCAGCAGAGGTAAGTTGTCATGACTTCCTGGGACAAAGATGCGAACGCAAGTGCAGGAGTAAAGATTAGTGGTATCTTTTATTTTCCACTTA
>JAQQZT010000038.1:27849038-27865161 GCA_030068275.1 Clarias platycephalus | reverse complement strand
GATAGATAGATAGATAGATAGATAGATAGATAGATAGATAGATAGATAGATAGATAGATAGATAGATAGATAGCAAGGCTATTTTATAGGAACAACTCTGTCTGGCATGCTAGTATGCTTTTGAGGAAAACAAAAATGCAACGCTAATAAATAAAAGCACAATGATTTAAGCGGTCTCTGTGTCCTGCATGTATTTTTTTTTTATTGTTGTATGCAAGTAAATCACAGTGCGCATGATATACAGTGATACTTGCATATCACTTGTGAGTGTTATGCTGAGCTTAAAGTTTTTCTTGGTTAGTCTTTTTTTTAAGACTTTAATGTAATGTAATCAAACATTTTATACTGTTTATTTTCTGACTTTTGTAATAATTATATGAATTCTTTTCACATGGTGACTGCAGAGTAAAGTATGTATTTATTTATTTACTTATTTAATTTTTACATCCTTTAGTATTTCCATTTCCTGTGTATATAATATTTCTATATAATATGTTTCCTCATTTTGTAATCTTGTTGCTTCCTGCTTTTACATAGTGTGGACACTAACTGATAGTTTTCTGCCTTGTTTGTAGATGTATAATAAGAGAGTGTTTTGCATACTGATACAGCTAAAACATAATTAACCAAGTTAAAATGGTGTAATATTTAATTATCTTATTTCTTTTAACCCCTTCAACTTGTTATGGTCTTGGTTTGCTCTCTTGTTTCTGAGTGTGGTACACATCTCCTTTTATCCAATGCATTTTTGTATTTCATTCTCTCCTAGATTTCATCTTAAATGAATTTGAAATATAACGATTATGTTCAAAACCACCATTTCAACAAGTGTCCACACATGGAAGAAAAGAGAAAAGAAAGAAAAAAAAAAAACCTTGATATTACTGGGGATTATGTTTAATAATTATTTATATTGCGCTTTTAACAATGGTCATTGTCGCAAAGCATCTTTGCAGAATCAAAAAGAAAATTAGGGAATGACAGCAGTATGCTTAGTCATCAATTCTGCATCTTGGCTGCAAAGAGTCTGAATTATCAGTATGAAGTATCAGACATGTACCTAAACTTTTTTCGACCAATTAAAAAAGTACACTTTCATCGGCCTAGAAGTGCATACACAAAGGAGAGAAAGCATAAATACAAAAATGAGTGAAAAATGTTGGATAACATTTTTTATTCTGATGTGTAACCTTGCCAGATGCACCCTGATCCAGGACTTCGGAATGGCGTAAGGATTTGTATTTCGCATTATCTTATCTGTAAATTATCTGCTGCTTGACACACAAAACATGCCACCTCCCAGCTTCCATCAGTTTTGTGGAATGTTCTGGCTGCACATGAACCGTTTGACAGCAAAATTATCTAAATCCAGTTTTTACATTTTAGTTTTTTCCCCCAAAATTACGACTGATAGAGAATATTTTGTATGTTTTCTTTAAGTCACAACGGTGTTTAAAAGCACACATGTTCAAATATTACATTAAAATTGGTTTGGGTTATATCAGTTTGAATTTTGTGTGATTTTGCTAAGGACTAGAACTTTGGTCACAATGGATCAGCCACCTGCAGATGTATTTGTGATAAAGTCATCAGTAATATGTTGGTTAAATATTAAAAATAAAAGCACATTATTTTGTAGTGAGTCAAACAGACAATAGTGGCAGCAAATTAGACAAAACAAGAGGTACATAAAATAAAAGATTTTTTTCACAGAAAGCCTTTTTAATTTCAAAGGTTTTTGAGGATCATGAGAAACATTACAAGCACAATAAAAAAGATTTATTTTACAGCATGGTCAGGGTATTCCTCTACCAGGTTTAATTTTACTTTGGTACATGAAAAAAACTCCCTAACGTATGTGCTGGTTTGCACATAAATGTCTTGTCCTTTTACGTGTTGTAATGGCATTTGTTTTAGAAAATATTACGGTAAAAAAAATCAAATGCAAGTGAAAGAGGGAAAAAAAGAGAAATATTGATTGGAATGTTTAAAAAAAGCTAAATTTACCAGCATTCTCTAAAAATCTATTAAACCATTTAATTCACTTATGGCAGCCTGCGTTGCATAGCTTGTAGTTCCAATATACTGATCATGTGACTGAATCCAATCACGACACGCCAGCTTTTGCTTGAAAACAGGGCCACTACATTTATTGGTTTCCTTAAAGCTTTTAAAATAAAGTTGTATAGCAGTTTTCAAATTAAACACTTTGTCATGTGTCAGAGAATAATAATCTGCAAAAATGTGTAAAGGTCTGAAAATGGTGTCCATTGTGTTTTGCTGTCAAACGTTTCACATTTCCTGAAGTGTACTGTCATTGCTTTTGTGTCAGTTTCTACATGAACGCTGAGATCAGTCAGGTTTGTCTCTAGTTACAGTAGGTTTGTCTCGACTAGTTTAACCATAGACTAACAGGACAGTGCTCTCCAGTTTATGTGCCTTGCATCTGTAGATTGTAAAGCAGAATATTTTGTGCTTCATTCATTGCTTAGAAGTGACTGTGTTCTGCATTCTTTTAATTTTTTTTATCATGAAGTAATGAGGGAAATGCTTCCTGTTTTATGATTAACAGCTTTAGCTCTGTTCTTAAACCTCATAAAATAAAAATTATTTTATATAATTAAACACACAAAGTTTGTGGAAAATTTGGGAAGTATGTTGGAGGTAGAGTTTTTTTTTTTTTTTTTGTAACTTAATTTAAGTGAAACTCACATATTCTAGAGTAATTATTTTAATAATTATTTTATTTTTATCATCTATAGTATTATGAAAATATAATTAAAATATTGAAATATTTCACTTGATGTGTAATAAATCTAGAATATATGAATTTCACTTTTTGAATTAAATTATAAAATAAAAAAAACCAGGATGCATTGTAAATGCTGTGCATTGATGAATAGACAGTTTACATGGATAGATACTAAGCATGTACTTTGGAGCAGCAGTTAACCCATTGATTTGTGTGTGCCTGGTTTCAAGTTACAATCCACATGCAATCCTGTGCATATAACCTAAATTTACGAACACCATCAAGAATGCCCGCCATATATCCAAATAAGTAGAGGATGCATGTAGATAAAGACATCCGTCCTTTTATAACATACGCAAACAAGATAAATGCAACGCTTAATCATATCATGTAGTTTGGGTAGATAAGGTAACCCACGTTAGCTGCTTTACTGTATTTACTTCAGCACTATTTTTTCCACCTGCTTCTTTTTTTTTTTTTTTTAGTTCCACCTGTGTGTTTTTCTCCATATATTCGCCCATATCTCCTGCTGTACAATAAAAAAATCCATCCAATGTGTAATGTTCTAGTTGTACTGTATCTGTTGTTGATAAATGCAAACCCAGGATCAATTCTGGAGTAAAACACACCCAGAGGTAAGGTTATAGTCATGCGTTTTCATCAATAAAAGTGCTGTAAGTTGTGACAAATAATGTAAAGTTAATAAAATGCTGTTCACTGTAATTCTATTGACTGGTCATCCTAAAATATTTTTTAAGCTTTTTTAAGCTTTCTAATGGGGAAAGAGAAGTCGGTGTTTCTGTTCGCGAGTTGGGAGGTCTAATAAAATTGAATGGCATGCCTTAACAAAATGCTGCCTTTGTATTCAAACAATTTGAATGATACATCGGACTTATTAAATGCCCTTTAACATGTTTCATTCTTTTTGACATGTGTGTGTTTGTGTGTGTGTGTTTGCCATTCCTAGGATTCCAGTCAGATTGGTCTTCTAAAGGAACTTCTAGATCTTCAGAAAGATATGGTGGTTATGCTGCTTTCTCTTCTGGAGGGTATGATACATGTCTACACCTTATACTACAACAGTGTTCTAAAATGTCTTACTTAAGAAAATAAAATTGTACTGTTTCTTAAAATAGTAAATAATACTATATGGAACATATTCACATTACAAGCAACATTGCTCTATGTCATGACTGTTCACATTCCAATTTACAAGAGAGTTTTGTTTGGCTCTGACATCTATACTTCTTTGCTTGCTCTGTCTGGGTTAAACACATCATATTTGTGCAACCGTTAATTCATTTTAAACAATGCATGTGAGTTTAGCAAAAACATGCTTTACTCTGGAGGACGGACAGCAGTTAGTCAACTGTATTTAAGCTACACTGTAGCTGTTTTAACAGTAATTGTAACTGAGTCTGATTACGTGAATGTAGACTTTTTTTGCATTTTTTATTCATTTATCTATCTATTCATTCATTAATTCATTCATTCATTCGTTCATTCATTCATTCATTTTTTATTTTGTTGTATAATTAACTTCAAGATAAAATGAGTGGCTGCTGAGGGAATTGCTTTTTTTATGTGTTATAAAACAAAAATGTTCAGCAACATTAAAAGTAACTATAAATAGTTAAAAGTGTAAAATAGTATAAGTTTCAGCCCACATGACAGCCTGTGGTGGACTATAAAACATCATATTCAATTCAATTTCAATTTCAATTTATTGTCATTGTTAAAAATAACAAGTATAAATAACAACGAGATATTATTTGGCATCATCTCCTGGCATGTAAGAAAGTGCAACCATAGTGCAGAAATGCAATAACCATAATGGCTATGTGAGGTAGGATATAGAGGATGTAGAGGGAGAGGGAGGGGGACACACGAACCACAAGAAAAATACATGTATTGTGTGTATGTATGTATTGTGCGTGCTGCATCAATGCAAAGTCCAGTTCATGTAATAATGATGTGTGATATGTAAAAATAGATGGGCACAAGGTCCGAGAGTATTATGTTGTATTTTGTTTAACATAGACATGGAGTTATGAAAGCCAAGCTGTACTGCTGCAACATTTCTGAATTGTATGTTGTTTTCATCAGGCAACGTTGTGAATGGCACCATTGCTCGCCAGATGGTAGACATGTTGGTGGAGTCATCTAGCAATGTTGAGATGATCCTCAAGTTTTTTGACATGTTCCTTAAGCTGAAGGACATTGTGGCATCTGATGCATTCCGGGACTATGTGACTGATCCACGTGGCCTGATCTCTAAGAAGGACTTTTCCAAAGCCATGGACAGCCAAAAGCAGTACTCTACATCTGAGATCCAGTTTCTTCTGTCATGCTCTGAGGCTGATGAGAATGAAATGATCAACTTTGAAGAGTTTGCAGATCGTTTCCAGGAGCCAGCCAAGGACATTGGCTTTAACATTGCTGTGCTACTCACCAATCTTTCAGAGCATGTTCCCCATGACACACGCCTGCAGAATTTCTTGGAACAAGCTGAAAGTGTCCTGAACTATTTCCGCCCCTTCCTGGGCCGCATCGAAATTATGGGCGCGAGTCGGAGGATTGAGCGAATTTACTTCGAGATCAGTGAGGCCAACAGAAACCAGTGGGAAATGCCTCAGGTCAGAGAATCTAAGAGGCAGTTTATATTTGATGTGGTCAATGAAGGTGGTGAATCTGAGAAGATGGAGCTATTCGTCAACTTTTGTGAGGATACCATCTTTGAGATGAACATTGCCTCCCAGATCTCTGAGCAAGAGGAAGAAGGAATTGGAGATGAGGATGAAGAAGAAGAAGAGGAAAGTGGTGGAGGAACAAATGTTGATGGGGGAGAAGGAGAAGAAGGGAATGGAGATGAGACTCCAGCTGAGTCTAGTTCGGCATTCGCAGACTTCATCAAGAGCGTGGTCAACTTCTTCAATATGTTTACCTTCCGCAACCTCAGGCGACGCTATCGCAGACTTCGGAAGATGACTATAAAGGAAATGATCGTAGGTCTGGCTACCTTCTTCTACACAATCATCATGGGAATCCTTCATTTTATCTACAGCATATGCAAAGGCTTTTTCTTGCTGATATGGAAAACACTGTTTGGAGGCGGCCTTGTGGAGGGAGCTAAAAAGATGACGTTAACCGAAATTCTTACCAACATGCCTGATCCAACTCAGGAAGAGGTGCATGGTGATCAAGCAGCTGAGCCTAGTGCTAGGAATGTTCAGGAAGCAGGTGGATCAGATGGAGAGGAAGCAGGTGGCGGAGAGGTAGAAGATGAGGATGGGCAAGAGGCAGAAGGAGGAGGTAGACCTGGATTTGACACACCTGGAGGTCTAGGAGACATGGGAGAAACTGAGCCTGAGGAGCCCCCAACACCTGAGGGTTCCCCACTGCTGAAGAGGAAACTGGTGAAACCCATTAAGAAATTCTTATTATCCTATTATTCTGTATTGTTTATTATTAAACGTCAGCCATAAACTGTAATTTATTTATTATATTCTTGTTTTTTTTTAGCTGGATGAAGGAGGAGAGGGAGAGGAAGTGGTGGAAGAAGAGCCGCCAAAAGAAGAGCCAGCCCCAGAACCAGAGAAGGCAGAGTGAGTATTAAAAACAATGCAATGTTCAAGCAGTTTGGGAAGTCAAAATGCATTAGCGTGATTTATTTATTGTAAAATCCACCTTTTAGTCCTTTCGGATTTAGTTAAGGTTCATGAAATACTGTGCTGAATCTTTTATGTCAGTTGAAATAATGAGAATCAATATTGTGTTGTAAACAATTTATCAAAGTACTGAAAATGGAGAGAAAGCAGAAAAAGAAGTTGAGGCAGAGCCAGAAGAGAAAGTGGATGAGAAAGAGGAGATAAAAGTAAAAGCCAAAGCTAAGAAAGAAAAACACACTGCTGGAGGTGGCTTTGAGCTCTGGAATGAATTGGAGGTGCAGAGAATCAAATTCATGGTAAGGTTTTATTTAATCTTTGAGAGTTTGGAAATTTAGAAAAAGTTTATTTTTATTGATCGCCTGCTATAAATATTTTCTTAATTTTAGAACTACTTGTCTCGCAACTTCTACAACCTGCGCTTTCTGGCTCTGTTCATTGCCTTTGCTCTCAACTTCATCCTGCTCTTTTACAAGGTCAGTACAAACAGATAAGAATTTACACTCAAACTGAATCAATTGTGCCTTGATAAATCTGTCCCTGTGCATGCTCTCTCTCTCTCTCTCTCCTCTCTCCTTGACTCCTTCACTCCCACACTCTCAGGTGTCCAGTAGCCCCCCAGGTATGGATGATTTTGAAGGCTCAGGCATGTTTGAGGGCTCTGCAATGGATGATGGCTCTGGGGGTGAACCAGAGGGTTCTGGAATGGAGGAAAATGGAGAGGAAGATGATGAAGAAGGCCCTCTCTATTACTTCCTGGAAGAGAGCACCGGTTACATGGAACCTGCAATGGCATCCCTCGCCATTTTACACACCATCATATCTTTCCTCTGCATTATTGGCTACAACTGTCTAAAGGTCAGGGAGTCACAAAATGTTTTTATACTTATAGCTCTAAGTGCTCTGCATTTAATTCAGTACAAGGAAATACTGTACTTTTGTATGTGCAACAAAGTACAACCAACTTAACCTTTGTTCCACCCAAATATACTGTAAATTTAAACTTTAAGGTTCATTTAAGTTTATTTAAAACTAGCCTGCTACTTAAAAAGAATAATGGGACATGCAGTTGCCTATTTGTATTTATAATTAGAGCAACATAAAAAAAGAATACAAAGTAATTCTTTCTTGGGCTATGACCCTTTTAACCACATTGGAAAATTTGATTTGCAAACTCTTGCACATTTTATTATTTTTCCACCGGATTCCCTTCCTGTCACAATCCTTCCATTTTCTAACCCGGCTTGGGACCGGCACTGCATGCAGTGGCTGGGTTGTATGGGGAGTTGGGTTAAGGGTCTTGCCAAAGGATCCAACACTGGAGACCCGGCAGTGGCAGGGCTCAAAGCCATGACTCTCTGACCAGCAACTCAGAGGCTCAATCACTTGAGCCACCACTGCCTCCACAAATGAAGAATGATAAACTACTTAATTCTACACTGTAAACAAATCTTGGCACATCAGACAGAAATCTGTGGAGTATTTTGTGTATTTATATGTGTGAGTAATCCTTAATCAGGTTGATGGAAATGGACAGTGAGTGTGCAGACTGGTTGTTATGGTTTGAGGTGGCCATGAAGCCATCTGAGGATCACGGATTGACACTGAATTTGTGGATGACATGATAACGTAAATTATACATAAGATGACAAATTGGTATTTAGACCTGCTTACAAAGTCTATCCGATAGATGTTGTTTTTTTTATTGTTTTATTGTATTATTTTATTTTATTTTTCTTATCGTTTTTTCTTTTTGTCTGAATTTTGGTGCAGCAACATACAAGAGTGCTTACCAGTTTACCCCACAAATACTCTTTCCTTTGTATGTGGTGTAGGTTCCCTTGGTTATTTTCAAAAGAGAGAAGGAGCTGGCTCGTAAGCTGGAATTTGATGGTCTTTATGTGACTGAACAGCCAGAAGATGATGACATCAAGGGCCAGTGGGACAGACTGGTCCTAAATACACCGTAAGATATGGGTTTCTTTATCATTATGTGTACCTGCACATGTGCTATGCTAACAGAATTTATTAAGAAGAGAAGAAGAGAATAAGCCTTAAATATAGTAATAACATAAATGTATTCATAATAAATAATAAATGTATTAATTATATAGCATTTAAAAATGATATTTTTTTCATACAGAACCTTCCCAAACAACTACTGGGATAAGTTTGTAAAGAGAAAGGTGAGTTTTATTTGTCCATACTGCTCTTACTAATAAATTTCCCAGGAGACTGGACAAACATTAATTACACATTAACACAACATACATTTTCACACATTTCACACAAATTCACACATTTTTGTGCAATGGCAGGTGCTAGAGAAGTATGGGGATATCTATGGCAGAGAGAGGATTGCTGAGCTGCTGGGAATGGATTTGGCATCACTGGATGTCAGTGCAATGACGCATGAGAAAAAGCATAAACCTGACAACTCCATGTTCACCTGGTACAGAATCACTACATTTACAGTACTTGAAAACACAGATGTTTACTTAACTTGATGCACTATATATTCTATCATTTTCAGGCTGACCGCCATCGACATCAAGTATCAAATCTGGAAGTTTGGAGTTGTTTTCACAGATAATGTACGTTTTGACCACATGTGTGTGTTACTATGTTTCCGGCTGAATTCACCTTAATCCACTAACTTGGGTTAAATCTTATTCCAGACTTTCCTTTACCTGGTGTGGTACTTGGTCATGTCCTTTCTCGGTCACTACAACAACTTCTTCTTCGCCTGTCACCTGCTGGACATTGCCATGGGTGTCAAAACGTTGCGTACCATCCTGTCCTCTGTCACACACAATGGCAAGCAGGTACAGAAGAATTATGGTTTAAGTGGATATTGAAAATAAATAGGAAACTAAAAATTTTAAAATCTTTTAAACATACTGGTGATAGAAGATAGTTGTGTTTTAAGGTTCTGAAATTTGTATCGTGTAGATTATTGCCACTAATCGCTTTTTGCCTCATCTGTTGCTATAGCAACAACTATCAATGGCAAGAATGCCATTTCAAATGTTAAGGTGTTAAAATGAAAATGAATTCATTTGAATGTAGAAAGGTTTTTTTTTGTTGTTAAAGTTACTGATATTGTTTTTCCTGCTGTTATCTTTAACATCTGTTTTGGGTGCAGCTTGTGATGACGGTGGGCTTGCTAGCTGTAGTCGTGTACCTGTACACTGTCGTGGCCTTTAACTTCTTCCGCAAGTTCTACAACATGAGTGAGGACGAGGATGAGCCAGACATGAAGTGTGATGACATGATGACTGTAAGTAGCTACTAAAATTTCAGATTTCTGATTAAGATATTATATAGTAATAAGCTACACTATAATTGTGTTTCCCTGTCCTTCTCAGTGCTACCTCTTCCACATGTATGTGGGAGTAAGAGCCGGCGGAGGAATAGGTGATGAGATTGAGGATCCGGCTGGAGATGAATACGAGCTGTACCGTGTGGTCTTTGACATCACTTTCTTCTTTTTCGTCATTGTCATTCTTTTGGCCATCATTCAGGGTGAGAATGGACACAGTCCCATTTACGCACAGCAAAGGAAGAGTTATTCCTTTTATATTATTACAGGGACACATTTAACTGTTAAATACAGTATATTACCAAAGGTTTGTTGACACCTGATTATCATGCAAATATGTCCTTTTTGAACATCTAATTCTAGACTTAGTCCTTGTTGGAGGACTAGATTCCCACTAGAATATGGAGCATGGGTGTGGGGAATTGTGCTCATTTCACAAGTTGCCACAAGAGCATTAGTGAGGTTAGGTACTGATGAAGTCCTGGTGTGCAGTTGCTATTCTAGTTTGTCCAACCTTTGCAATCTATGCTTTTATGAAAATCTCATTGTCACAGGGGCATTGTCATGCAATATTGCTCCTCTTAGTCTCAGTAGAGAGAAAGTGTAATGCTAAAGCATACAAAGACATTTTATGTAATTGCATGTGACTGACAGGTATCCTTTTATTCACAGTTCATCACACTTCTCCAAAGATGCTTTTAATTAATTGTAAGAATAGGGTTTTTTCCCTTTAATATTTCCATCAGTAGAACAGATAGTTAACCAAAAGCTGACATTATTTCTACTTTTTTTTTTGTTTGTTTGTTATTAAAAACATTCAAGTGTATGTAAAGTTTAACAGAACATTAGTTATATAAACTATGAACTGGTGTGAAGCACAATTACGTTTTTGCTGGGGCATTTATCCTAAGTTGCATTTATCCTAAGACCAGGTAATAAAATACCTGCAATGCTGCTGTTTAATATAATGTCATGTAATTTTCTTTGAAAATATAAAAATGTACTATGTAATGTACTATGATTACTCTACATTAGTCAGTAATATAAATTTAAAGCAAATTATTGTGATGTGTATGGTAAGAGTGTCATTGGATTATTATTATTATGACTATCAACAAACCAGTATAGAGGTCAGTGTCAACTACTGTATGTATATTCTGTATAGGTCTGATCATTGACGCCTTTGGTGAACTGAGAGATCAGCAGGAACAGGTCAGAGAGGACATGGAGGTACGTCTTTTCTTTTCAAAACCTACAGTTTACAGCTACAGTTTATACATTTTGTAATAATTGTTCTTTTGTGAGGGTTTGTAAACTGTAAATTTGACAAGTGTGACTATAATAAGTGGCACACTAAATTAATCTCTGAATGCTTATTACTGTACATGCTTAGACTAAGTGCTTCATTTGCGGAATTGGGAGTGACTACTTTGACACAACTCCGCATGGTTTCGAGACGCATACGATGGAGGAGCACAACTTAGCCAATTACATGTGAGTAAAACAATTCTGTGGTCTATAGATGCCACTTCTGCATTGAACTGGGAAGATAGTGGTGACGGTGGTTGTAGTTCAGGGCACCAAAAACCTTTTTAAAATCCTGTTCCATTTGTCCAAGACTCGAACCACTAATAACCTTTATAAAAAAGACTTTTATAATCTTTTTTTTTTTTTTTTTTAGGATTTAGAACAACTAAATAACATTTTTCATTGTAACATTTAATCCAGATGCATTACCATGTAATAGATTAATTAAAAATTATAATAATAATAATAATAATAATAATAATAATAATAATAATAAGCAACATAGGAAAGCAAAGTATACCATGGCAAAGTTAATTTCTAAAAATATTTGTTTAAATAAGATACATTTTCTAGAACAGAAACTCTGACTGTATTGCCATCTATAATTCACTTTATAGGTTTATATTATTGCACTTGTTTTAATATATGTAGAGAGTACTGTACATACACTGAACAGTCATAACTGTAACGGGTGCTATGTGTGGGCTTTTAGAAAGGTATATTAGGCAGAGGTGATAAATGAAAAGAGTCTTTTAATGAGGAAAACAGAACAGACACACACTCATAAAAGGGAACTAAGGAGTTCAACTAAAACACGGAGCTAAACTAGATAGGGACTAAACGACACAAAGAACTAACCAAAACATGGAGCAAACATGAAAGCTTAACAAGACAATGAGCAAGACACAACTAAACAGGCTAGGGTGTTAAACATAATATGGAGCTAAACATAGGCTCGGCTAACAACAGGCTAGGCTAACAACACAACACAGAACAGACTAGAAACTAAACATGACAGTACATACATAGAACTGACCAGTAGTGAGGAAATGGCATGACACCAAGAACATAGAAAACATACACCCACTTAACATAAACAGATGCCAGAGAAAGAGGCAACGGAACAAAAGGCTATTTATAACTGAACTGATTGGCTAACCTCGGTCAGGTGTGCTCCCATTACGTGAAGTCAATGAGGAAAACCAAGAAAACACAAAAGACCACATAATGGAGTCCGGGAGCATGGCGCCCTCTGGTGTTGCACCGTGACAATAACATTAACACTGCATAACAATAACATTGATTATCAATATAAACTGATGACAGGATTTATGTCTCTGGGGAGACTGGCCAGACTGTTTGGTCTAATCCCACAGAAAAGTCAAGGCAGTACAAATCACAAACAAAAATTCAACGCTGGCCAAGGCATTAGAGCACACAGTGCACCACAGCCCACTACACACAAGGTCAAGCAGGAAAAAAGTTGCAAGATCACCAGTCCGACCTCCAAATTCCCCAGATTGGGACCCTTGCTGCAATCATAAATTTGTTGGTATTTTTCTATCCATCAGAAATCCACTTGAGTCCATTTTTTTAAATTATAGTTTTTGTTTGTTTGTATTAGCGGAAGTATACTCCAGAACATGAAGTGGCATTTAAAGGAGATGTCAGTGCTACCTTTAGGTTTCAGGATTTGTCTATACTTATGCTGTATATAGATCATGTCATCATTTCATCTCTGTTTTGATCTCTGTTTTGTTTTGTCTTAATAGGTTCTTCCTGATGTATCTAATTAATAAAGATGAAACGGAACATACTGGACAGGTTGGTGTCACGCTGCATAGGTCTTTTTTTTTTTTTTTTACACTCTCCTTTCTTATTTTCTTATTTTTATCTTAATTTTTCATCCCATTAGGAATCCTATGTGTGGAAAATGTACCAGGAGCGATGCTGGGACTTCTTCCCAGCTGGTGACTGTTTCAGAAAGCAATATGAAGATCAGCTCAGCTAGTTTTGCCATGGCCAGTGCACTAGTGCGTGTGTGAGTGAATGATTGTGTATGCTTGGAAATTCGGACGGTGATGGATACAAACGGGTCTGTTTCAGTGTGGCAATTTAAGAACAAACGTGAGCACACATTTAAACCCCAAGCCTTTCATTTACTTTTGTTGTCAGAATAAGAGAAAGATGAATATGCAAAGTGTGTGTAGTAGTGTTTGTGTTTGTGCGAGAGAGAAAGCAATAGATAGAAAGTTGAAATCCTGAATGTAAAAAACATTTTTAAAAAATGCTCGAGGCTGCCATCTCTCTGTCTTCTATGTATGTTTTTTATGGATTTTAAACATTACAGTGCCTATTCCTGAAATAACTACAATAATGGCGGGTATGGTGATACTGCTTTATAGGATGTCGGTATTGATTTTTTAAAATAGTTTGCATAGTTTGATTAGGGAAAAAATCTAATTGAATGTACATGTAATATATGATGTTTTTCTCTGTTATGTATGTTAAAGCTGAGGTTACAGTGTATTTACACACGTACATACTAGAGCAACAGAGACAGAGCCATATCACTGCTTAAGTCTTGTTCTACCACTATAAAACATTAAGATGTGATCCTTTGAGAGGAACCTAACCAAAGGCCTTTTCTCACTATTCATTTCTTGAGACAATTTTATATGTTCTACAAAACTAACCCAAACTTTGTATGAATGTTTAATGAACTTTTGTGCACTGCAAAGTCTTAGGATGAGATTGTTTCTGTGCCATGTTCACTCACACAGAGTTTCTGAAACTCAGCTGTACAATGCCATCTTTACAGGAGAAGATTTTTTTAACCTGCATAGAAACGCTGTTAACGGATAAGGAACAAATGAATGCTAGTTGAGAATGAAATTACACTGCGTCACCTGTTTTCTACTTGGATGTATAGAGTACAGCCGCCGTTTCCATCCTGTCATTTATGTCTATGACAAGAAGAACTTTAAATACTGTAGATTTAATCAACTTATTTTAACAAAAATATATAGATGTATAAATACATATATTTTTTGTTGGAGCATTGGACTATAACAGATGCAGTCCACCTTTCTGTTTTAGGTGAGTACTTTTTTTGATAATTACAAACAAAAAAAGTACTGATGATAAAGTAAAAGATGGGGGGGGGGGGGGAATGATGAAATAAGCATCCAGTTTGCAAACAGATATCATTTTTGATTTTGCCAAAACACTTCTGGTCTTACTTTTGAGTCAATTTCACATCTTTTTTCACATTAGCCAAACAAATGATATTAGATCTCTATTATTTGTGTTTTAAAAGTAAGCCACAGAAAACACAGATACACACACACACACACACATAGAAACACACTTACTTTCCATGTCTGTTGGAAGTGTGGAAGGGTGTCCAATGTGTGAAGAATAGAGATTTCTTTTCCTTAAATCTCATTGTGTTTCAATAAAATAATATTTTAGGAGCACTTCTGATTCACTCTGTGTTTGTTCATTAAAAAAACAAAACAAAACATTATGTCACTGATTAAAGGAATAAATACATACATTAAAGAAAAGTCAGGGCAATGGAAATAATCATTACATAATATTATGTAACATATAAATGCATATTAGTTAAACAGCCATTCATTTGATAAGCTTACTAAGCAAACTCTCTATGGAAGTTCTTGGAAGTAAGAAATCTGGAGGGTGAGACCGTTTTTTTAATAAGTACTGTTCTCCAGTGCAGATCGTAAGCTGTGATATACAAGGCCAACCCATTAATTAATTTCCATGTAATTTAAGATGTGCAAAAAATTTAACACAGGGATGTAATTGGGATTCAGTTAGGATAGGTATAAAACATTTAAAATCTGGTTTTAATCAATGAATAGATCTCTTGATCGACTATGCCATTCTAGAAATTTCACCTAAGGAATTATTTACCTCAAGCCAATACTCATTAACAGAGGTGGCAAGTAATGTAGTACAACTACTGGATTACTGAACTGTATTTCTTGCCTTCCATCTTTGTCTTACTCTTCTTCACTCTGCTTGTCTGCCTTCTTCTTCTGTCCCTTTAATGCTTTTAATTATATGTATTTCTCCTTCCAATCCTTTTGAAGCATTTTTCTGTTTCTCTTCATCACTATATTTACTTTCCTCTTTTTATTTTGTATTTTGTCTTTGCATCTCTCTCCTTTTCTTTCTTTTTAATTTGATTTGGATCTCTCTCTCTCTCTCATCTTTTTGCTTTCTCCTCCTCAAATATTATTTTCATGTCTTTCTTTCTCTTCTTCCCTTTTGGCACTGTATTTCTCTAGCTTTTATTCTTTCTCCCTGTTTTTTTATTATTATTATTATTTACTTTTTTTTAGACTTCATTTATCAAATGAGATTTAGTGGATGGGAAAAACATGAATATTATGGTGTTGGTTTAAGAATAATATGAAAATAATGTTAATCTTTTTTTTTTTTTTTTATAATTAGTCTTATTGTGTGCATGGCTGGTGTAAATAGTGTAGGCCAAGACACTAAAATCTGGCCTTGCAAGCTTTGGCTTCAACAAACTTTGTTATTCCTGACTTCATATCCACTGATTTCCTGACTTTGTGCTCAATGTAGAGAATAGCACGTGCAAACAACCTCTCGTGACATTGTTGACCTGAGGTGACTGTGACTATGCACAGGAGTGAAATATTGTGTTACCTTTGCCAAAGATCATATTAATTGTCTGTTCTCCTCCCGTTATTTCCATTATTTCTGCACCACTTGGCTGTAGATGAAAGTCTCCCGCTCCTCATTCAAACTGCAGTGAATAACTTTGTGTGTGTGTTTTTTGGGGCTAAAACGCTTCAACACATCTCGCGTGACGTAATGGCATTCTAATGCTATTTCAGCAAGTGGATTTAAATTATTTCTAAATGTTAGACTGGCTGAAACTACTTACCCAGATAGCAGAGGTACGTCGCGGAGACGTCTGCTAAAGAGCGTATCATCTGGTGAGCATCGCGTTCGTTTTTTTATAGTCGTATTTTGATCGTCTGTAGATCGCCTGTTTGAGCTGTTAAATGATACATCGTC
>JAQQZT010000038.1:27819983-27833194 GCA_030068275.1 Clarias platycephalus | reverse complement strand
GGCGGTCATTTCACGAATGACTTTAAAATGCAACTGATTTATTTTGGCTGCTGCCGCTTTTCCACGGCGGTGAGCGCAACGGTAATGAGCAGTCTGGTTGTCCACCTACTGTATTTCTTTATAGCATTTTGACAGATGATTCAAACCGTTTTTCAACTTTGCTTAATAAAGAAATAAATAATTAGAAAAAGAAGTTTTCCCATTGGGACTATACAAGTGTACCCCCATGGGCTTCTTTGATGCTTCTCCTCAGGTGTAGCGTGTATTAAATGGAATTTACTCCAATAACAGGGAATATACAATGCGTTGGAAAAAACAATTAGATACTATCATTATTTTTAACATCACACTCCTCAAAAAGGGAAGAAATCTTAAAATCTTAAAAACGTTCTAGTGAAATTTTCCACACAATTTCCACACATTATTTTGTTGAGGACAATGTTCAAAATATGGGCAGATTATCCTCCATGCTAATACTATTATTATAGCTAAACTGTACTAATCTGACAGGGTCCCTGACAGGTATTTAGTAATATTCATAATTATTTAAACCCTTTTTTTGCTATTCATAACAAGATTTCTACGTAATATTCCTAATATTCCTAATCCTGTCAGTGCTAACCTAATAGGATTTCTCACAAATTAGTACATAGATTCAATGGCAGATAATGCTAACCATTTAGATAATATGAGCTAAACAGACAGTATTTTTGAATCATAACTATGAATAATTAAAATCTTCCATACTAATGACTATCAAGCTGATACAAGCTAACCTGACAGGATTTCCAAAGAGCTCTGAGGACACTAATGTCCTCTGATGTCATACCATGCTGTATTTATAAACTATTGTATTTTTGTATTAAACAGTAACATATCTTGTTTAAAAGGTAAGACTGTGTGAACTTAAACAAGTCTAATAATCATTTTCTCTGGTGTATGGTTCACGAGAATTATTTTATTAAAACAAATCTTGCGATTAGCGAGTCCAATTCTGCGAGTTACCCACGAGGGGGCGGTGCTGAGTTATTGCTACATTTTTATACTCTACAAAAAAGGTGTTTCAGTTTGTTTTTCAAATCACAATGAGAGCATGACGTTGGTAATAATCAAACATAACAAATACAAAGAAACTACCAAGCTCACATTAAAACAGAACTGATAAGCAATAGATTTCATCTTGCTGTATGATCTATGCTTGTATGGTCTGTTACACAAGAAATGATTAATCACATTGTCAGTATGTATGTTTGACAGAAGTAAAAAAATTCTAGACCTCTATGTTGTTGTTGTTGTTTTTTTAATTATTTTGTGATTACTCAGTTTTTCTAAAAATGAAACTTTCCACATTAATATGATAATGATGATTGCCAGGGTTTTATAGGATTTTTTTTCTTCCACATTCTGGAGCTGTTTTATCATGTGCAAATAAACAGTGGTTATGACTTATAATCAGTCTCCATATTACTACTCTTTTGTTCTATATTTCTACTCTACTACTCCAATGCAATCAGCACTAACGCAGAACATAAGTTTTTTTTACATCACATAGTAACACACTTACACTGCACATGTCTGTGGGAAGAGTGAGAGAGTATGTCAAATATTTTCTAAGATACAAATTTTTAATGGAAATAGTATTTTTGGAGCACTTCTGATTAACTCTGTATTTTTTCATGAAAAATGATGTGTCACTGGTTCTTGGTATTTAACACCTTTGACATAAAATTAAGCAACAACCAAGTCAGGGCAGTGAAACTAATCATTAAATAATATTATGCAACATCAGAATGCATATCAGTTAAATGACCATTCATTTTCGATAAGCTTTCTAAGCAGACTCTCTGGCACTTGGAAGCAATAATGGTAGAAGACTGGAGGATGTATAAACAGATTAAAATGTATAAACATAGTATTCCAAGTGTTGTGAATTAATAGCATATATGTTGTGGCAAGAAGTAGGTGGGATGCATGGAAGTGAGGTATAAGAAGTATGTGTATATCCATGTATGGAAGTCCTACTACACCACCCTGGGAATTTCATCCAAGGAAATATTTGCTGTAGTCCAGGACCCATGAATGGCAGCTTTGTTTTACTTGGAGGCTAAAGATTCCATCCAGACTCAATTCTTTATGACATAATAACAGAATGATAAAGAAAGAAGATGTACACCTGGTAGGAGTGTGCACCTGAAACTCAAATAACCTATATTTGATACAATCCCCATAATGTAATTGTGTGTAAATTCTCTCTGCCATGTTAAAACTCAACCCACTTGTTCCCATAAATACAGTAATAATCTTGAACTGCATAACTCTGCCCTGTTTAGTCAGGTCCGGTCTGAATAATTAATTAATTGATCATAATTTTACTAATGTTTAGAATTGTACCTGTTATACCATACAAAAATGGGCATATGCAATGTTACAGACACACCTTGTAAAACCCATAGAAGAACTGGCTAGTTGCCCCAGCTGCTTACCTTTGTCTGCTTATCTACCTGGTCAGTCAAGAATGCTGATAATGGTGTTAGTGCAAATAAGGCTGTGAATATACTTACACAGGGCAATGTACCACCCATTACGCATAGATATAAAATCAAGTTACTGAGTTTGCTCCTGTTTCAGTGTGCCAGGCAGCACGTTTCTTCCTTTATTCCCAGCATCTGGAGATAGAGTTAACATCTAGGAAACATGGCTTTTGTGGCACCACCAGGCTACCAGCCTATTTATAATCCAGTGAGTAAATATGTACTGTCTATCTTTGTCATATTATTTTATGTAGATTTAATGTCTTTAGTACGTAGAAACTATATAGAGTATAATTATTTGTGTGTGTGTGTGTGTGTGTGTGTGTGTGTGTGTGTGTGTGTGTTCATGTGTTATTTAGACCATCCCATACATAGGTCCAATCTTGGGTGGTCTCAGGCCAGGAATGTCACTGTATATCCAGGGAAAGATTCATCATCATATTAGCAGGTAAGCATTCTAAGAAAAAAGGGAGATAAAACACTTCAGTGTCCATGCCATTATATTACATTGCATTATATTTTTTTAAATTATGTTTTGTAATGTCACTTGAATTAAGTAATCATTGAAAATAATAATAATAATAATCTGTTTTTCAATAAAGAGAGTGTTTTATATATAACAAAAATGTATAATTACCCAAACGCTAACCTAGTATTGTGCAATTTATATGTATATATTGTGTACATTATATGCTGTATATAGTGTGTCTATGAAGCTAGGACTTAATTCTACCTCCATATAAATACCACAAAATCACTAGTCAGTCTGTGTACTTAAAGGTGTTTCAGTTTGTTTTTCATATCACAATGAGAGCATGACGTTGGTAATAATCAAACATAACAAATACAAAGAAACTACTAAGCTCACATTAAAACAGAACTGATAAGCAACAGATTTCATCTTGCTTTCTATAAGCACGGTGACTGTATGGTCTGTTACACAAGAAAGGATTAATCACTTTGTCATTATGTATGTTTGATGGAAGTAAATAATTCTAGCCCTCTATGTTACCACCTAACAGGTTTCATGTGAATCTGAAATGTGGTGAATTTGATGGGTCCGATATTGCTTTGCACATAAACCCTCGTTTTTGGGACAAGGTGGTCTTCAACACTTTCCAGAATGGCATGTGGGAAGGAGAGGAGAAAGTCCATCACATGCCATTCCACAAGGGAGAGCATTTCGAGATGGTTATTGTTGTCAGCATGGAGGGCTATCAGGTGTTTTTAACTCATTTTTTATGTTTGGGATGGTAAATTTGGGATGCTATTATTTAGTCAGGTTTTATTTGTTCTAGTTAATAAACAGAAATACTGTATGCATATAAAACTCATACATAGGCTGTCATTAACATACAGGTGAATGTGAATGGCCGAGATTTCTACCTCTTTCAGCACAGAATACCCCTGGAACGGGTGTGTGCCTTGGATATTGGAGGAGATATGTCCATTGATAGTATCAACATCATCGGTGTAAGGATGAACTATGTTTCTTTACTGATTAATGATTGATTGTATATATTTTTATTTTGTAAATGTTTAATTGTACCAAAACTGTTACTATGAGTCTTTAAACAATTCGCATCTTTCTTTTAGGGCATGCAGGGCATGGGGGTAAGTATTTTTTAGGTCTTGCTTATATGAATTACGTTTTTGGGGGAAGAGGCTTGACCATAAAGCACACCTAAAACATTGCTGTTGTTTTTATTAAATGTTGTAGATACTTTCAGTACAAATATAATCTTTGCAGTTAGATACAGATTAGGTTTCCTGAAAGAAGAGCTGTGCCATTAAGAGATGTGCCAATATAAAAAGTCAGCACAATGCATTGTTAGGTGTCATTACAGCTTTAAGCATACAGACATTATTTCTTTAGAATCACAAAACAAATAAATGAAGATTTGGTTAAACAGGATACAGGACAAAAGATAATATTTGACTTGAGTAAGTCATGTAAAAACCACCAAAAATGGCTATGTTTAGAAAGGAAAGAATATTAAACCAACTTTTTATAATCACATAGTATTACCATTATAATACAGATTAGACAGTACTGGCCCAGGTCATGTAGCTGTGGTGGTGCTTTTTTATTTCCCAAATGTGCTAGTTTCATTGTATCATCTTTGCAAAGTGATTTTTAATATAGTCTTGAAGAATAGCTCTCCAGTCCTCCTTCACCATTTTTGGCCATTTTTTGGCTATTACTTTAAGTCCAGTCTAGTATACACTACGGCTCAAAAGTTTGGGATCACTTGCACATTTCTTTATTTTTGTTCAGTTATTAATTTTTTACATTGTACAATAATACTGCAGATTTCAAAACTATGAAATAACATATGGATTTTAGGTAATTATGTAACAACGAAACAACAACAACAGTCAGTTGTTATTTTAAGACATGGAGGTCAGAGTTTCTGAAATAGTTCTTGCAAGAACAGTATTGTTGTCAAGTGCATTTGCAAAACCTATGAAGCATCATCATGAAACTGGCTCTCATGAAGACCATCCCAGGAAAGCAAGACCAAAACTTACCTCTGCTGCAGAGAACGCAGATAAGTTGTTCATTTAGAGTTACCAGCCTCAGAAATCACCAATTAACAAACAGCACCTCAGATTAGAAACATCTCAACATTAACTGTTAAAAGGAGATTATTACATATTTTGGATGCCACCAGCACTGGTTTACGGTGTAGAAAGAAATAAAAATCAGGAATGAAATGGAGTTAAAAAGTGATCCCAAACTTCTTAGCAGTAGTGTATGGTTTTTTAGGTTTTTTTTGTTTTGTTTGTTTGTTTCTTTTGGTTGTTTGTGTTCTAAGCCACACAGTCACCTAAAATTCTCCAAAAATTAGTCTGATTAAGTATTTACATTTAAAAGGTAACCAGAACTAATAAAACAAAGCCATGGGATTTTAAAATTTAATTTATGTGTTGATCAGAGTTGTAATCTATCTATCTATCTATCTATCTATCTATCTATCTATCTATCTATCTATCTATCTATCTATCTATCTACTGTATCTATCTATCTATCTATCTATCTATCTATCTATCTATCTATCTATCTATCTAAATTAACACCTGTATTAAGACACACTTGATGACATAATTGACTGTGACTAACTAACTATTGTCACAACTATGTGAATCATGAACATTTTATAAATATCTACTAATCTGCTTACGTGCTGCAGGGAGGTTATCCTGGAGGTGTAGTTGATATAAGTCTTTCTTTCCTGTTACCATGCTGTATCAATATTTATTTGTATTTGTGTATCTTGCTGGAATCAAACTTGTATCTGATTGGATGCAAACATGATTTATACAAATTTAACAAATGGCAATTTGCCATAATGTTACATATATTGTACTATATACTACTACTACTACTACTGATAATAATAATAATAATAATAATCACTGCACTCATTATGAAAATCTACTACATAGCTGAGATGCAGTCCAGCTGCTAGTCAAAATTGGGTCTTTTAAACTGCATTTCATTCCAATGCCTGCACGAATTTCTGGGAAGATTTTCTTAATTATAATCATGATTGTGAATGGAACAAGAACAACAATAACAAAATGAGTATCTAAGAAAATATGTTTTAAGAGATACACTGTCAGTGGGTTGCCACACCCAGCCACTGCATGCAGCGTCGGTCCCAAGCCCAGATGAAATGGGAGGGTTGAATCAGGAAGGGCATCCAACGTAAAATTCCAACAGAAAAAAACAAAATATGAATATTTAAAAGTAAATAAATACATTTTCTAAGTAAATAAAAATCTCCTCTAATCTCACCACATCAAGGTGGTGGGGGAAAAAACAGCACCACTCCTCAACTGATCATTTTCCAATAAAAGCACACTTCATGTTTTAATATAGCATTTTTTTGTATTTTATATATATATTATGCTTTTTGTTTCGTTAGGGAGGTTATCCAGGATCCGGATTTCAGGTGACCAGATATTTTTATGGATTTTTATCTGTTTATATACATGACAGGAGTGCACAGATGGTGAAAAATCACTGTAGACATTTTTGCATATCCAGTACTTGTCTTAATATATTTGTAATAATTATTAAAACCTGTTTCTTGAAGGGAGGAAACATGGGGTTTCAAGGAGGAAATCTGCCAGTAAGTATAGAGGAAATATGCATTTGAGGATCTGATTATGTGTATATTATAATATGACTATTGTGTGCATGAAATATGCATATGTATTATAGTGTGTACATACAAAGTAACACCGTTTGTTTCCTTTTATTTGCCATTAGGTAATGGGAATGCAGCCTATCTTCAACCCTGTAAGTAGAAAAAAAAAATTTTTATTGTTTGGATGGTGTTCCAGCCTGCTGCAAACTGTCACATACAAGTTTGATATACCTTGAAAAATATATGAAAGCAGACTTTTTGGTTGTATTTCATGACATTCAAAAACAGCTAAATAAGAGGTTACAGCATTAGAGTTCCTTGAGGATAATGGGAATAACATTGTGATATTGTTGAACAAGATTACCTTGTAAGAACAACCAAGTGTACCGTATATAAAATCTTAGCTGTTGTTTTTATTTACATGATTAGGCCATTCCCTATTCCGATATGATCCCTGGTGGAATGGTATCTGAAAGGACCATTATCATTAGAGGCATGGTGCCATACGGAGCTAGCAGGTACAGTATGTAGATCATTGAATTTGGCTAAAACCTGTAATTTTTCCCTAATATATCTGTATCCTGGGTTAAATATTAGTGTGTGGTGATCTACCATACAAATTCATCAGAACTCAATAAGAAATCTCTTCTTTGGAAATTATAAGCATATATTTGCATGATATTTGTATTTTTTTCTATACTTTGCAGATTTTGCATTAATTTGTTAGTTGGAGCCTCACGAGACATAGCCTTTCATCTCAACCCTCGCATTACAGAAGGGGTGATAGTCCGTAACAGCTATATTGGTGGCTTCTGGGGTGAGGAAGAAATAGATATCAACTTCAACCCCTTCATGGAAGGACAGTACTTTGAGGTAAGGATTCATTAATTTGGATGTTTTCATTTGTTCTTCTCCTTGTTCTAGCTAGCATCCATCAAGAACCAGTCTTATTTTCTTTCATTTGCATTGCTATTTGCAGATCTCCATTCGCTGTGGTGAAGACAAGTTTAAGGTGTATGTCAATGGGCAGCACATGTGTAATTTCTACCACCGTTTCCAGGCTTACAATCAAATTGATATGATGGAGGTACAAGGAGACATCCAGCTCTCATACATCCACTATTGAGTCTTCTCATCCCCGCTGTTTCTGCGTTAGCTTTTAGCAAAGCTATTGTAATGAACAGCAATGAAACCTGTTTTATTATGCACAATTCAATAAATAATGCATCCTTAACATGTGGCATGTTCGGATTAGCTACATTATATTTGACATAATTTGACAAATATGAAGCAGTGGATTTTTAGTTATGTGAGAAATTATGTACTAATTATGAGCCTTTGCTTATATAATATTGCAGCTATCATAACCATTAAACACAAGCTATTTTTGCTATGCATAACCAATAAAGAAAAATGACCACAGTCCTTCCTAGTACTAGCTGTTTTATATATAAACTACCAGTCAAAAGTTTGGACACATACTGTAGGTTAATATCTGCAGTTCAAAGAGAGAAAAAAATGCAAAAGTAAACACCAAATATTTCCTTATACCTATATACAGTATCCTTATACAGTATCTTTAGAAGCATAATAGAATAGCAGAGTAATATAAGCAGAGTAAGGATTTATGGAGAAAAAAAATGTTTTAAGCAGCATTATTGAAACCCTGTCATTTTACTCAAAATCCTGAACATACTCAACCCAATATTTAACAAGTGTCAAAAGACCCAAATAGTAGATAGCATGCACTGGCCACTTTTTGGTTTGAGTGCTAATCTTGTACAATGAGATTATGTGATCATAAAGATCAACTTCACCTATTACATAGAATCCCCACCCTTTGTTAATCAGCTTCCTGTTTGTCATTTGGGTGCGGTCGAGCACCACCTGCAGACAGAGAGGGATGGGTGAAACAGGCAAGTAACTTGTAATGCTTTCCACCTGTGGCCATGTTTATTTATTGGTGTTCTTTTTGTGTCAGAGGTTGCCACTAAAGAAATGAAGAGAAGAAAATACTAAATCTGCTTACCTAAGGTGGCGACATGGTGGCTTAGTGATTAGCACTGTCGCCTTGCACATCCAGGTTTCAGGTTCAATTCCCGATATGGGTCTCCATGCATGGAGTTTTCATGTTATCTTCATGTGCTTGGTGGATTTCCTCCGGGCACTCCAGTTTCCTCTCACTGTCCAAAGACTTGCAGATTAAGCTAACTGCTGTTCCCGAATTGCCTGTAGCGTGTGTATGCGTGTGTGCCCTGCAATGGATTTCCACCCTGTCCAGGGTTGTATCCGCCTCTTGGGATAGGCTCCAGTATATAGTGACCCTGTATGTAGGGTGATGCAGTAGAGATGATGAGTGAGTGAGCTTCCCTAAAGTCAAGCATATTTATCTACTGTATCTTGAAACCAAACTACTGTACTCTACATTTAGTTATTGGGCAGATGCTCTTATTTAGAGCAGCTTACAAATGCTCAAGTTTCCATCATTGGATAGACCCTTACTCTGGGTTACTAAGCTACTAACTAAGTATTATCAGTCAAACACTGTTGAGAATGTTTTTATGATTAACCCAAGTACTGAAGAAACGGATATCATTTAAAGATTGCCAGAGACTCAGCTGTACACACATCTAGACAAAGTTCATTCCACCACCAACAGTAGGTGCCAGAATCTAGATGCATGTCTTCCTCGATCTCTGAGAGATGGTGGGACCAGTCAAGCAGTGCTGGAGGATCGGAGGGAACATGGTGTGGTGTGGGGTGTGCTTACCTACTTCTATTCTTGCCTACTCTATGCTTGCTTGTTTAACTACTGAATTAAATAAAGATTAACAATGCTGCTCTCCATTTGTTTAATTAATACCAAGACCTATTACCTCTTATCAAGTCATTCCATTATGTCGACGGACTCTTCTAAATGAGCTTCAGTAACGTATAATAATGTCTCAGTTATGTCTATCTGCCATTGTGGGGGAAAAAAAGAAAAGAAAAAAGGACACATTTATCTGGGTTATTTTTTATTTCATACGAACTGCCAACTACTAAAGCACTGACTATTACAAGCTAAAACCTTTAACATTTTAACAAGGTTAATCAACTATTTATTTTAACATCTTTATTTAAAAAGTAAAACAGAGTGGCTATGTGAATTATACATTTATTCATTATTCATTTAAACATTCATTCTGGTTAAAAAAAAAAAAAAAAAAGATGAATATTTGAACATTTTATTTTAGTTTTTCTGCAGAAACCAAATCTCTAATAGGCCTGCACAATCATATTAACTTCAAACTGTCAACTTCAGTTGTATTTAAAATGCTTAAATTATTGTTCATGCGGGACGCAGCATGGCAGCTATCCAGAAATATCAGTTTCTTTGTGGCGGACTTACTTGAGTACTGAGTATTGAGCATACCTCTGCAATCTGCATACTTGTATTTTAATTAGCCGCTATGTTGGACGTGTTCTTCTTCTTCTTTGTTGTTTTTTGGCGGCTGGTAGCCAACTTATAGCTGCATTACCGCCACCTTCTGGACTGGAGTGTGGATCATCAGATTGACAGTAAATGAAACAAATCAAAACAACAACAAAAATGGGATTAAAGTTCCTTCTCTTAGATTCTATCTACTAGGCCAGTTTTGTTTAGGTAATTAAACAGACTGCTATATGTTTTCCAGTTCATCTTCCCTAGTATGTTTTCTGTTGTCTATTCTACTCCATCCTTTTGCATGGTTTCTCTGAGTTCCTGTCTTTCTTTGTAATATCTTTTACAGTTTGTTAATAAGTATATAAGTTAATATACTTATCTCTATTTGTCCACAGAATTTTAATTCTCCAGTTAGGTATTTGCCTATTATTTTAAGACTTTGATTTAGTCCTGTGTGTCCTATTCTTAGCCTAGCTATGATGAGTTCCTCTCTTCTCTGTTGGAAATGTTCTATTTTGTTGGGGAAAGCTTATACAAGGAAACATGATTAAACAATCTGCTGTCCTCTTGTGGACACTGCATGTAACTGCATGCGGAAAATGGCTATGACTCTGCATTCTCCATTGAACATCAGGGTAAGAAGGGAAACAACAGTGCTCAAGCCTTTGTAGACAGTGGTGTGATCTAGGGTTGTTTGTTGGTCAGGACTAGGGTCAGCAACATTATGGGGCAATACAATGAAGTCAAATGACTACCTGTATGTACTGTGTGACTAGGCTATCCTATCCAATCCATGCATTTGTATTATCTATTTATTTATTTATTTTTGAATTTTCCTAACAGCACAAGCATATTCCACAATGACAATAACAATGACTGATTTTTTTATTTTGTTAAATTGAAAAGATTAATATGAGGAAACTGGAATGTTTTATAACCCTAAAATGGCAGACAGTTAATATACAGTATGCAGTATCCAAGAATCATCGCAGGGAAACTGTAGCATGACATTTACATCACATAAGTAACTTATTTTTGCAACTTTTGATAGGTGTATTTTTTAACACATGATTTTCTTCTGTGAAAATGTTCTATTTCATTTGCATCTCTGTTTCTATCATTTTACTTACTACTGCTTGGCTATTTCTGGTATTATTATTTATTTATTTTTAGTTTATTTATTATTTTAGTATGGATAAATTTTATGGATAAAATTATTATTTTTTATGTATACACATTGTGAAAGAACTACCAAGTACTTGTTAGCTAGCTAACTACTTGAAGTACAGTGTGCTTTAATTTTTGTTTACATACTGTACATGCCAGCTAGTAAATCTATAAACATGTGAGAAACTACAGTAGCTAGCTAGCTAGCATGTATGTGTGTTCCAATTTCTATTTACATATGTGTTATTTATTAACAAACGTAAATATAGTAGCTAGCCAAATAGCATTGGTTGCAGTAGTGGAAATAAATTACTTCCCACACCTAGGTTTACTCAAATTATGCTGAAAACATACATGACAATACATTTAATTATTTTCTGAATATTTTGTATATTTTCATACTGTATGTGTAGAACGTGTGCAATTAATTCTAGTGGGTATTGAATTTTTTTGTACTGGGATGTACAGTAAGTTTGAGTTTATACTGTATGTGAAGACTCTGGTATAGTGTACATTATGTAACGAGTGGGAAAGAGATGCTCAGGAATGTCATCTAAAGAAAGATGGATGGTCATAAAACCATCAATCAAAACTGAGCTGTTTGCTTTTTTGAAAAAAAAAAAAAAAAAAAAAAATATGGTATAAAGTTACCCAACAGCAATGTGAAAAACTGGTGGAGAGCCAAAACACATGAAATTATTCCACTAAATAGTGATTTCTTAAATGTTATTTAGCCAAAGCATTAACACAATTTGTTTACAGATGATTTGCATTTAGTTTTATTTGAGTTATTAAAGTTCTGGAAATACTGCATGATGGGTTATTTTGATGTGGTGTGATGTCATTTCCTTGAAATACAGTTATATTTTGAATTTAGGAGAAATATTGTCAGCAGTTAAAAATAAATAAACAAAACTGTTCATTTCATTAACACATGCACCTGTAAGAAAAACAGAAATAAGAAACTTAAGAAAATTATTTTTCTTTCAGAGCTGTATAGAGGGAAAAATAAGGCTGTCTGTGTTTTCTAAATTCATTTGGGTGTATAGGATGTCCTGGGTTGGTTTGGGATTTCCCGGCCTGAAATTGTGTCCCAGTCCGGTCCTGAGTGTGTCGGAATAGGATCTAATACACAGGTTGATGATATTGCAGTGGTCTGTTTTAAAGTGCGGGTGTGGTCATTATACCAAGGAGTGAGTTTCTTATATCTTATATCATTTTACTTTTAACTGGAGCTACATTATCTAAGGTATAATGGAAATATATATTATAGACTCTAAATATTTAGATGCCTAATCGAGTTCAGTGGGGTCAGGCAGCGATCCAATCAAAGTTGATAACTCAGGGAGATTACTGATAAAGCTCTGTGACGTAGTTGATGTGAATGTACGTTTAATGTGATAGTGCGGTGCTGTACATACATTATTACTATGCCACACTTTAATTGAGACATGGTAGTGATCTGAGATAACTCCAGACTGTGGAATTGTGATTATATATCTTATACTTAATCCGAAGGATATTATTACATATAAAGTGTGACCTCATTTATGAGTGGTTCCTATGTAGGGATGCCAACAGGCCACCGCTCACTTTCTCAGTAAGACTTTCTAATAAACAGCACTAGAAGAATTCCATTAAACTTCACCCTCCATACTATTTATGTATGTATCTACAGTGGCTTGCAAAAGTAAGGCCAACACAGAGAGACTGAGGAGGAGCTTCTTCCCGCAGGCGATAAGGTCTCTCAGTCATCACAACACCACACAGAACAAATAACATCTTTTAAACTCACCACATTGACATTGACTGGACAATCATGGACACATTCATACACACTTGCACTAAATAATTATACATCTGGACCATTGCACATGACACTTTCATTAGTCACCTTTCATGCATATTTGCACAACCACTGACACTTTA
>JAQQZT010000038.1:27684539-27729496 GCA_030068275.1 Clarias platycephalus | reverse complement strand
TGTGAAACATTTTTAGTTTATGTCTTATGGTGTTGACTCTTTTAGTGTTCATACAAATATTTACACATTAAGTTTACATATATATATGTATATATTTATTTATTTATTTTATTATTATTATTTGTTAATCAGAGTGACTGTTTTTATTTTGCACTGAAAAATTGCACCTCCATTTCGTTGTACAATGTCTCATTTCTACAATGACAATAAAGATTCTATTCTATTCTATTCTATTCTATTCTAGTGATGTTCCTAAGGCATTTCTGTATACGATGGTCACAGCATATAAGCTTACATTATTGAATTTACTTATGGTTCATACATAGATCATTATTCTTCTATGTATATTATATGTAATGATTTTTATGTTGAATTTATCATAGGCACTACCAGATCTCCCATGTAAAAAAAGAAAAAAAAGTCTCAGCTGGAGACCTTGGTGAAATAAAGGTAAAACAGAACGATTAAAAATACTATTAAATAAAAATATTTTATTTTAATACTAAAGTTCACTCTCTTTACCACAAGATGGCAGCAATAAAAAGGTTTTCCTTTAGCCCTTTATTTTTTTTTTTACCCCCATCTACATATAGCTGGAATAAAATAATATCACTGATATTCTTTTATTGCAATATGCTAAATGATGGAACATGCGATTAGCTTATCAGACTAGTCACACTCATCTTAACTAAAAAATTATTATTTTTTGGCCGGAATTTCAGTACGGTTTTTAGACTTAAAATGGGCAAAATACTGCATAAAATTTCTCAACGACATAGTAATAAAGTTTTTATAGACATCCTTTTATTGGCGTACCTCTGTATTCCTAACATGTTGTAATAACCAGATACCTGTATATACAGTGCATACGGTTCTATTTGAATGCTTTGTTTGTCACATATACAGTGGATATGGAAAAGAATCACCCTGAAATGCAGACAGACACAGTTTTTGTTTTACCCAGCTGTATATACTTACTGCAACTTTTAACATCCAAGTGAAAGAAAACTTAACCAGGTGAAGCTAAACACCTTCTCAATGGCACACTAAGCCATTTGATTTTCAAATCAGCTGTGATCATTTTGATTAGCTGGAGCATTTAAGTCCCTGGGATTGCATCTGAAGCAAACAATCAAGTACCGGTGGTAAGGCACTGTCAAAAGATCTTCATCAGGAGATAAATACAAAAAAATTTAAAGGCTTGATCACTGCCTAAAAGACAGTGAAGTCTATTTTTAAGAAGTCGAAGGTATTTGGTTCAACACAGACCCTCCCAGGACGTTGCTCCAAACTGGATGAAAAATACAGGAGAAAATTGGTCAGAGAAGCTACCAAGAGGCCTACAGCAACTCTGAAGCAGTTGCAGGAATTTATGACAAAGAGTGGCCATTGTACTGGCGGCAGGGTGACACATCTCCAGGATTTGGGCTTGAACCTCGCCTTAGGTCTGTGTGCATGGAGTTTGCATGTTCTCCCAATGCTTGGTGGATTTCTTCCCACAGTGCAAAGACAAGATAAAGCTAATTGGCATTCCCAAATTGTCAGTAGTATGTGAATGAGTAGATGTATGTGTGAGTAGATGTATGTGTGTGCCCTGCGTAGATGTATGTGCACCCCATCCAGGGTGTACTCCAACCCTCACCCTACAGTAAGTCTCCTGGCATAGGCTCCAGGCCCCTATGTATCTGTATACAGGATAAAGCGGTATAGATGAAGAGTGAGTGAGTAAGCGGTCATTGTGTGCATGTACCAACAACGTAACTTTTATGGGAGTGAAAGCTATTTCTCAAGAAAGGCCACATGCAGTCATGACTGAGCTTTGCAAAAACACTATCCAAATACAAACACATTCCTACAGTTAAGCATGGATGTGGCAATATCATGTTATAGGATTTCTCTGCAGCAGGGACTAGAGCATTTGTCGAGATAGAAAGAAAATGGATGGGGCAAAAATACAATCAGACTCTTGAGCAAAATCCGCAGCCCTCTGCCAGAATGTTATCAATGGGAAGAAGGTTTGCCTTCCAACATGACAAGTAACCAAAGCACTCTGCAAAAATGACCACACAGTGGTTGAAGAAGAAAAAGGTGAATGTCCATGCATGGACTAGTCAGAGCCCAGACTTAAACCTTATTGAAAATCTGTGGAATGGTTTTAAGACTGCAGTCCATGAATGGTCACCATCAAATTTAACTCAACCCGAGCAGTTCTGCAAAGAAGAGTTGGCAAATACTGCAAAGCTGAAATCAAACCTTTGTGTGCCATTGAGAAAGTGATTAGCTTCACCTGTTTGATTTTACAAGTCATTTTTAGGAGGACAGTGATTATTTTCCATATCAGTAATTCTGTTTTTTATTACAATTTGTTTCTTTTATGTTGGTTTTATATCTTTTAAGCATTTCACTGCATATTGTACTGTGTGTATGACTGTGTATGTGACAAATAAAATTTGAATTAGAAATTGATTTTACTTTAAAGCTACTTTAAATGTTGTCCTGAGTAAATACAGCTGGATAAAACAAAAACACTTTCTTCATTTTTGGCTGCAAAGTAACAAAATGTGATTATTTAAGGGGGTGATTTCTTTTCTATACCCAGCGTACATTAAAGTACAGTGGAATAATGTTCTTATTATATACCAGCTGGTTAGGGAGGCAGAGTGGGATTAAGTTCCCAACAGTGGCAGGTGGCATAGTTAGGCATTGAATTCCCAATTGTCTAAAGAGTACAGTTTTGGCGTTGTATGTAGTGTACATAACTCTTTGTCAATGTCAAAGAAGATCCATAAACATTACCATCATTTAATAGAAATTCAAGTGTCTACCTGACTGTAGTTAAGAGGCACAATCTTCATATTCATATGTTGCCTTCACAAAAGTGTAAACAAGCACCTTTTAATGTCATGGTGTATTATTTTCCACTTCACATTTTAAATCATGGGTTTTAAAGGTAGCATTATGATGAATTCCCTAGCTAAACATTAATTTACATCTATTCAGACTGAATGCTTTTTCCAGTGCAGCAAATAGTCAATTAGTCTTATTATCTAACAGGAGAATATCTTATTAGAGAGAATGGGCAAAAAGGGAGTGAGAAAAAATGAAAGTGAGAGAGAATGAGAGTGAAAAATGCCCCCTTAGTCTGTCCTAGTGAGAGAGTGAGAGAACAGTGCCTTGAGCAGTCAAACACTGGCTGTAAACATCAGCCCAGTAAATATTCAATTTAAAGGATTTTGAGATAAGAGAGTGTGAAAAATTGAGGCAGTGGCCATTCTTCTAGATAAGAAAAGACTGTGCCATCTGGAAGGAGGGAGATAGTGAACTACCACACCATCCTAGAGCCCTCGGTCCTATCCGCTAAAGAAAGAGAGAGAGAGATGGAGAGCGCAGAGTGGGTGAAAGAAAGAGACCAAATAAAAAAGTGCGCACTGTTATCAGAGGGTCACCTGAATTTATTTTCAACCATGGTGGAAAAGGCCATGGCCATTAAATTTGCAATCATTCTTCTTCTTCTTCTTCTTCCTCTTATTATTACTATTATTATTATTATTATTATTATCCTTCTACTTCATCAACATTTCATATATGACTTCACATATTTCATATATGACTTCACAAACATCAAAGCCTCATTAGTGTGTTATTATTTTTAGTCCTTTTTACTTTTGCAAAAATTAAGATAATTATTATTACAAAATTAAGAGCTAAAAATAACGTGTTTTAACAATGTGTTTGCTTTTACAATCTTTATTTAATTATAAGACAATATAATAAAAAAGTGGTCTAAAGTTTCTAAGATAATAATAGCAAAATAAACAGAAATTATTTAAAATAAAATTTTGCATCTGAATGTGATATTTTGCGCTCTATTAAACCTAATAACCTGAGCAGCTCACAGTGTTTTGTTATCTTTTTCTTATTTATACCTTGTATTTTTAACTTCAAATTTTGTACCCGATATTATACATGTTGTATTTGTAACTTCTTGTAATCATTTAAATTATTACATTAATATTAGTCAATACATAAATTAGGCCATTTATTCATTCTGTATACAGCTTATCCTGTACATGGTTGCAGCTAGGAAGCCTGAAGACTATCCCAGGAGACTATCTCCGGCGGGGGTGCTAATCCATTGCAGAGCACACACTCACATACACACACTCTGGTCAATTTAGGAACACCAATTAGCCTAAGCTGTATGTCTTTGGACTGTGGGAGGAAACCCACCAAACACAGAGAGAACATGCAAACTCCACACACACACAGGCAAAAGGTAGGAATTGAACCCTCAACCATGGAGGTTCAAGGCCACAGTGCTAACCATTACACAACTGTGCTGCTTAGTAAACTTAATAAACAATAATTCATATTACGTATGAATTAAAAAGTATATCATTTAAATAATGAAAGTTAAAACTATGGGGAGGGGTGCAAACTTTTAACACTTAAGTCTAGAATTACAGGGTCTTTAAAAGATTATTGATTTTATTGTAATTTATAGAATGCACTAGGGCTGTACGATTTGATGAAAAGAAATTACATTGCAATTGCAATTTAAACCATTGGGTATTAAAACATGTTTCTCCAAACTAACAGCAAATAATGCCACAAATTATTTCATTAGGAAGATGATTACCAATATTTATTTATCGACTCAAAATTATATATATTAAAAAATTATAAATATCAAAATTATTGTCAAACTTCCCAAATATGTGATTTTGTTTTTTGCAATTAATTGTGCAGCTTTAGAATGCACTCAGTTTATACATACAGACAGGCTTATATATTTGTCATATTACACACTTTACCTCAATCACAATTTTAGTCATGGCATTGTGCGCTGCAGTGTGAATACAATAATCTACCTCACTTCTAATTACTATTCTGCTAAGCTCATTTCCTTAGCCTTACAACTTAACCGCCCAATTTGTATCTTAAAGCAATCAGTCGATGTAAGGTATGTATGTGAAAGAAACGGAGTCCCTATAGGACAGCACCGTGCAGGGTGAAAGCTGTTAAGTCAGCGATAAACACTCCCAGATAACCTTTAGTCTGTCCTCAGCATTCTGAAGTTTGTTCCATTCGAGTTCTTTAGCAAATGCAATTGCTTGACACTCTCAAGCCCTCGGTTCAGCACAGCGTTTTCTTTTATTTTCCCGAGCTGAACACGGAGGTTAATTGTATGTCTACGGAAGACAATAGAACCTCAGGAAACCATTAAAGACCACTCAAATACCATTCGATGTTTCCAAGAATTGCTTTGTATTTCATCCACAGGCAAAAGCAACACCATAATGAGACTGCAAGTACTAACTGCTCATTGCAGTGTACTGTCAAATCCATTACATGGGTCTGAGCGATAAATTAAATGCATTAAGTGTTCTTCAAGCCTCAGAGATTTTCATCACGATCCTAAAAAATATCCTCAGGTTACACACAAAAAAAAAAAATGTAATACAAAGTCACTCATGGTTCAAGAACTTCACTAGGATGAGATGCCCCATAGACACGCTGTCATCTTTGCCCTAAAATGATGGATGTCCTATCTTAACACCCTGTATCTAAAACCACTGCAGCAATGTCTTTTCTAAGAGCATGTAGGCTTTGATCTGCCTCAGAAAGCTTTATATATTTGATACCGATCAAGGAATATAATTTTCTTTATTTAGTTAGTGAGATTTTTCAAGCTGATGCTTGGTGTGGATAGGATTGACAATAAAAGAAATACATTACACTCAAATATGGATTATTATTATTATTATTATTATTATTATTATTATTATTATTATTATTGATTTGTACATTTTTCCTTGAACGTTTGGTTGCTCCACCACATTGCCATCAAATTTATGCATAATTGTAACACCGTGCCCCGCCCCCACAACAAAAACAAGAAAGCAACAACAACAAACATTACATTTGATATATTTTCTAAAATATGAACAATGAAACCTATTCTTGTGCATATGTTTTTGCGTTTCTTTATAATTCATTGTCTTCACAAAAAAATTATTTAAATGATTTAATTTTCCATTTAACATAGTATCCATGTTATGTTTGTGGGAATGTTGGTGCATTTACAGTGTTATAATAATAACAACTTTCCTATTAGATTATAAATTATTGTTATTTAATTTGATTTATTTAGTCCTAGTGTAAAGTCAACTGTGCACTTTAATGCAGAAGAGTTTGTGCCAATTAGAAAAGGATATTCAGATGTTAATTGCAAAAGAAATAATTTTTTTGACACTAGTGGAATCAATGGAAACATTAGGGATAAAGCCAACCAGCATTGAGCGGGAAGAAGTCCAAGCATGATAAAGTGATTTCCAAGTGGATATATGCTGTAACAGAAATAATTAGATAAACTTAGGTCAAGGCTTGGTACATACAGTACTTTAGCATGTCAATCAGCTAAAATCACAATCTGTGATAGTATTATAAAATGTGCAAAGAAACTACCTTCAGATTTCCTTTGCAATAGCTTTGTAATTTCAGCAAGTAATCATCTGGCTAATTTTCCCACTAGTCAGAATATTTAATTTATAGAGATTCCACCTTGATGACAGAATCGTTTTGGCTGTGTTTCACTCTGTGTGACAGTGTAGTCAAACTGCCTTTTTCCTGCATCAACACACACTGCATCACTATCTTGTCTTTCCTCCCAGAGAGCGCTTTGCATCTCAGGAGGCTGATATCCTGGCTCAAGAGGGTTCAATGGGTCCTTAGAGAGAAGGATACTGATAGAGGGCACAGTCCTGTGAACGGTCATTTTAGCACTGCCTCCTTCCTGACTCTCCCACACCTCCCTTACACCTTTATAGCGCAGCTTGGTCAGCTGGTGGAGTCCACCCACTTTCCTCTTCATTATCTCGACACAGGTGATGGTTTTGGTGACTGCTCTGCCCGAACCGGTGAACACCACCTGCCTCAGCCCGACCTGTTTGCTGCCTCCTTCTTCGCACTGCATCCGTGCCATTGCGAAGCCCATCAGGTTACGAATCTTGCTGCCTTCTTTTACCCTCATCTCCAGAATGCCTGGAAGCAACTCTGGAAATGGGCTCGGGCTATCCTCCTCTGTCCGACAAACCCTCTTAAAACCGGCCGCAAGCCCTTGCTTCAAGATTGGGCTGTGGGAGGGCAGGGCAGGAGGTGCAGAGGTGTGATGAGCAGTAGTTGTCTCACCCGGGAAGGGTAGATGCTCATCAGGCGTGATGCTCAGATCCATAAGCACACTTCTTTTGTAACCTCAGGAGCTTTAAGTAGTCAATATAAGTCTTTGAAATGATTTCAGCCATAAAATCCTGATCATTCCTGCATTTCCGATTGTTTTTTTTTTTTCAGTTAGAAAGAATTCAACTAATTCATTAATGTCTCTATTTGTAAAAATAGTCTCAACAATGTAATTTTACTTAGTGCAAAATGAACAATAGTCTACATGGAAAAAAACATCAATGACAAAAAACATCATCCAAACAAATAATCCAAAAACTGCTTGGACAAATCAAAGAGCAAATTCAGCCACAACTCATTTACGCTTCAAATGTCCTTTATCTGTAAGCTAAAAGACATTATCTCTTCTTTGGAGTCCTGAAGATTTGCCACCGGAAAACAAATTTTACAACGTGGTCTTGATGAACTTTAGAACCACTCCTCTTGTGTGGTTTTTCTTTTCTTGAAAAATGAAGTCTGATTACAGGATATTAGCCATCATTTATACAGATAACTCTCATCTTATCTTTAATACATTTTTAATTCAAGATATAACTTTACTCTTTTGTAGTGCTCTCTGCTCCTCTTCCATGCTCTCCAGTCTTCTTTTCTCTGTGCTCAAAACCATAAAGCAGCATCTCTGATGGATATATTGCTTTCCTTCTTAGTCCTTCAGGCTGGCTTAGGACCTGCACCCTGTTCTTTTAAGTTTTTTTGATTTTATTTTGATTTTTTTTATTTATTTAAGAGACAAAGTCAGCACTCCAGTCTCTTTCAAAGATGCGGAGAATAGCAGCACTGGTACATAAATGCGACCGGGGGGAGTGTCTTTGCGAGTTCGTGGGGATAGGCAGGGGGGTAGTGCCTCAAGACTGAAATATTTCATCCTTCTTAAAGGTACAGATGCCTCCTCTGAAGAACAAAATATCTCCATGTAATAGCTAAATCACATTGGTTAAAAGTAGGAGTCTATTCCTTTAAGACCAAAGGCACAGGTTTAAGCAACTTGTGTCAGTCTGTTTAGAGGACGTTCCAGTGCATGTGCTCAATGTACATGACTCATTAACCTGCAGCTCTGAAATAGGGAGTCAGTCAAGCTTGTAAAAGTGCAATTTCAGCGGGTGTAACAATGAATGAAATTATCTCGCTTCTAATTGAAAACATCCTTCACGGCGCTGCTGAAAGTCAGGGGCATTAAATTGCGCTGCACTTAGCCTTTTTCTCCTTGTAGATGTCTTTGCACTTTTATTATTTGCATAATGCAATGTTAATGTTTTCAGCACAGAGATGACTTCTGAAGTGTTGGACCAAATGGTGTCAAATATTTTTTTGGTACTTTGCAGGAACAACAACAACAATTGTTTACTCAATTGCTTTACATTTTAATGGCATTTGGCAGATGCCCTTATCCAGACCCTTATATATATTTTTCCTTATATATATATATATTTTTTTTTTTTTTAATTAATTATTTTTTTTAAACCAGTGTTTCCTTGGTCCCACAGGACCCCTCTACCCCCTGTCATTGTATTGGTTTCCCTGCTCCGTTACACCCACTTCTATTCAGTGCTGTTAATAAATAGTAAGTATATTCAATATAAGTAGTCGATAATAATTAAATAAATCAGGTTTACTGTGGGCCAACAAAACAAACAAAAAAAAAAAACACTTAAATGTGCAGTGCAAGGAGTCCTCCAGGACCAGGGTTGTGAGCAGCTTATTTAAGGTGCTGATTTCATTTTCCATCAGGAAAACACTGCCAAAAATACTAATATCCGGTTTAAGAAACAAGGTATCTCTGTGCTTGATTGGCCAGCAAACTCGCCCGACCTAAAACCTATAGGTTTTAGAGTATTGTGAAGAGGAAGATGAATCTATATAATAGATGAATTTCATTTTTTTAATAGACTTACTGAAATAATGTAACTTTTTAAAGATATTCTAATTTATTAAGATGCACCTGTATGTTATATTATATCATATCATATTCTATTCTATTCTATTCTATTCTATTCCATTATATTATATTATAACATTAATGACTAATAATCGCTAAAAGAAAAAGCAGTAAGTAGAAGTTATTTAGACCCATGCAAATAATAAAAATGTTTGGCAGCGTAGCAGCACCTGAAAAGGTCAAAACCTGAAGACAGATTACAGAGAAGCTGAATTAAGTGTGAACTAAGTTTGGTTAAATGGAAAAGCTGTCAAATGAGAAAACAATTTCAAATGGTTCAAATGTATCTGGGCTGATTTGCTGGATCAAAAATGTTGCACAGTGTGTAAAGAAGATATAGTTGCAAATAAAGTCTATTTTTAATCCATAATTTATCCTCTGGAAAAGAGATCATGCAGTTTTTTTTTTAATATCAATTTCCTGATAAGGGAGACATGTGATAAATCTTCCATCAGCTTAGGCATTTGTTTACAGCTTAAAGAAAAGCAAAGGAATTTTTTTATATTAGAATTATTCACTCACTCACTCATTCATCATATATACTGCATTATCCTGTATAAGCCACCCGGACCCTGGAGGTGCAAGGCAAGAGTGCTAACCACTAAGCCACCATGCTGCCACTAGAATTACTTTATTAAAATGAAATTGGACCAAGGCTAACATTTTAAAGAAGCTTGTACGATCCTGTCCAAGGTGGCTCAGGCTCACTAAACATTCAGTGAGAGGAACACCTGATTCTTGAAAATCAGTGGATAACTTGTCCCTAACATGTGGAAGAAACACATCTGTCTATGGGAAGTGTACACACCACTTCCACATTACAGGAACTCACTGAAAGTTATTGCCACATCCCTGTACAGTCCTGACCTTACCCTAAGTCATTACCACATGTTAACCATTAGAGGAGTTCCTGGGATGCCAGCGTTTTAGACATGAAGCAAGAAGTCTGATCATGACTCTGGCATACTGAGAAAACTTTTTCCGTAATTTTTTTTTCCAAGCACTACTAAAACACTGGGGTTAGCGTGGCAGGGGATTATATTTGGGAAATAAAGGGAGGTTTTACTCCCATAGAGGTGTTTGGTTATTCTGCACAATCAAAAGTCCTGCTTTGACTTGAACGCCCCTCATACTGTAGTTGTTATAACGACTGTGTTTTATAAGGACAGGGGGAAAAACATTTCTCTTGATAAGCCATAATCAAGAAGTCAACAGAACCAAAACAACTGAAGAGAAAAGAGCTTACAGTAGATAGTATGGATAAGGCAAGATGGATAAGAAAAAAGGTGATATTCTGATGTTAGGTACAGTATGCTTGCGTTTTCATTCATTTTATATTATCCAAACATCATTCTCTAAAAGTAATTCTTATTTTTAAAAACTACCTAATACCATTGTTACACTATTAAACTATATGACAAGGTCCATCCATCCATCCGTCCATCCATCCATCCATCCATCCATCAAAATTCCCAGTTTGGTCCAGAGTGTCTTCTGGATTATGAAAAAGCAGGAGGATGTGTTTTGTTAGAGACTGCAAATCCCTTCGAAACGTTGCTCTGGGTGAGGATGGCTGCTACATGTATGTAATGTTAACATGACAGTGCAATCTGTATGTAAAAGTGTTGTAATGCATGCTAATTATATAATTTGAGGTTTACATTATACTTTTTAGTGCTTAATTGGACACTAACATTTTCATCAACATTACAAGATTTTCATGAATACCCAATGTCTTGTATAAACAATCCTACAAAAACTGTACAAATGAATCAGTAAATAGCGGCCATTCTGTAATGTGATCTTTGAAAAATACTAACTTACTCATTTCTTTACTGTAATTGCTATTGTCCTGGTCAGGGTTTGTTGGATCCCAAGCTACCTCCAGAATACTGGGGGCAAGAAAGTTAAGTTAAGCCTTTATTTGTCACATATACAGTACATTACAGCACAGTGAAATTCTTTCTTCGCATATCCCAGCGTAACTGTGTTCGGAGCGCAGGGTCAGCTATGATACAACGCCCCTGGAACAGATATCGTTAAGGGCAACCTGGTGGAGCTGGGGATCGAATTGCAGACAGGACTACAACCTGGATGGGACACACAAACCTACAGCCAATCCACATACCAGTATAAGGTAATCAGAGCAAAGTAGAGAGAATAGACAAAATTTCACACAGACAGAAACCCAATCTAAAACTCTCAGTATGTGAAACTACTAATCTACTTTCTCTCTCTCTCTCTCTCTCTCTCTCTCTCTCTCTCTCTCTGGTTCAGTTATCTTGTTAAAGCTGATGCAAGTCCACAACTCTGAGTGTCAACATGTTGTCTTGACATTTCTTACACTTTAGGCACCCTGATTATTCAGTCATGTGTAATGACAGTATATTTACATCCATGTACATCTATGTTCTTTATTTTGGATTGTTGCTTAGTGGCTCTACCTGCACAGACAGCTATAGTCCTGGACCACTCTCTAGGGGACAGCTGGCTTAGTCAGCCTAAGTGATGGACAGGTGAGTAAATGGGTAAAGGCAGACCAATCAGTCTGAAACAATGAGCTGTCTCAGTGAGGGAGAGAGAGAGAGAGAGAGAGAGAGAGAGAGAGAGAGAGAGAGAGACTGGTATTTACTACATTTGCTCTTTTCACAACGTGTTACTATTTATAGTCCACTGAGTAGTGGAATGAAGATACACAGTCAGTTGAAAGCAATTTAATTCCTCAGTTAAATACTGACCACATGGGTTATTATTGAAGTTAAACGGCACAACGGTCATAGCTATTAATCCTGTTTTTCATTAACTTCATGGGTATAATGTAGGAGAATAAAAATCAAGCCTAATATTGTAATCTGCGTTTAGAGGTAGAAATAAATATAAAAATGGGCAGATTTTCATTTGATTATAACATACAATGACATTGAATAAATTAGTCACACTGATAAGTGCTTTTCTTTAGGCTACATAGCTGTTTAGTCCCAATTTCTTGAGTTTTCTCGCATTATGCGTGACAAAATGCTTGAAATTTAGCTGTGACAAATAGCTATGAGTTCTGATGTTGATTTATTATTATAAATGTTTTAAGTATTAATTTGTTTAATATTTAAGTGATTTCTGCATTTTTTTCCAACTGCTGTTCTTTCAAAGATGATGGTTCACCACTATCCGTACAGGTTTTAAAAATTAGCAAGACAGTTCTTACCCTAATATTAGTAGCTTCAGCAATCTCCTTAGATATTTTGCTTGATGTATGTCAATAATTTGCCCCTCCTGAAAAAGAGTAACCTCACCATGACCACAGGATTTGTCTTCTGACCTGTTTTTTTTTTTTTTAAGATACGAGAAGCTACAGTACTCACTACATCAGTAAGTAATTATCCAATGGAAGGTTTTTACCTATATGCTTAGTTAAATCCAGGTGCTGACTTTTTTGGCCAGGTCACTTACTTACTCATTGTCTATACTGCTTTATCCTGTCGCGGGGGGCCTGGAGCCTATCCCAGGAAACTTAGGCCACAAGGCAGGGTACATCATGGACAGGGTACCAATCCATCGCAGGGCACCCACACATATACACACACTCATCCACTCATTCACACAGTATGGGCAATTTGGGAGCACCAATGAGCTTAACCTGCATGTCTTTGGACTGTGGGAGGAAACCAGAGAACCCGGGGAAACCCACCAAGCACGGGGAGAACATGCACACTCCATGCACACAGAGGTGAGAATCGAATCTAGCCAGGAATTGAACCAGAACACCGGAGGTGCAAGGCAACAGTGCTAACCACTAATCCACGGTCCCGCCCATACGTATACTGTATACATATATGTACATACACGTATATATTCTTCAAGATTTTTTTGCTTATAAGTTCTGCTTTTTACTTTTGATGAAAAAAAAGAGTACTTTTACTCACTACATTTTATCTTGAAACTCGTTACTTTTCAGCTGACGATCACACAAAAGTGCATTGATTTTCTAATCAACACAAAAGCGTTTATGCTGTCACTCACACCATACCGTGACCTAAGCTACACTCCACGTGGGAAGGACAGGAACAAAACAATGGCACAAAACTAGTTTACAGAAATGATTGGCAGGTCATTATGAAAGTGCAGATTGGTTAGTGCACCAAAGTGATTGATGGTTACCTGGGCAACAGATCCCACGCACATTGTCTCTGGGCTGCAGATTCTTCTTGCTTCTTTCTCAAGCATCTCAAATGAGCATACAGTACTTGTTAAAGTAAGATGAACAATGATCCAGCTAACCATCTAACAGATTGAGCAAAAGAGTTGTGGGAGTTACATGTTTGGTTGTGTGTTTCATACCAATAACAATATCATGTATAACACGCTCATAATGTTTGGCATGCCCTTTAATCTTATTGTATTTTGATTGTTTGCAGTATGTCCATGTTTAATTTTATAGACTACTCGCATTATACAAGGGATTGGGCACTGGTGGCTCAGTGGTAGGTGTTTCGCCTGCCATGCGGAAGCTCGGGTTCGATTCCCAGCCAGTGCCCAAACACCAGCCACTGGATGCAGTGTCGGTCCCAAGCCCGGATAAAATGGGAGGGCTGCGTCAGGAAGGGCATCCGGCGTAAAACCTGTGCCAAGTTGTAGTGCGGACTGGATATTCCGCTGTGGCGACCCCTTGTCGGGAGCAGCCGAAAGACCAACAACAACAACTCGCATTATACAAGGTAGCAATAGTAGCAATTAGCCATTTATGCATGACTCTAGAGCATCTCAAAACAAAGATTTTGTAGTGTGTACAAGATCAGAATGGCCTTCGATAGCGTTCCTCTGCGCTTAATCCAGAGTTTAGCCTTCAGCTCTTCTATAAGCGTCTCACTGTAACGAGCACTGATTGTTGAACCTTTGTTCAGCTGATGGTTGACTTATTAACTTTTTCTCAGTCGGCGATTGAGGATGTTCTCACGTTTACTCTCAGACTCGTAGTGATGAATCCGTGTCTCGTCACCAGTAATGATTCTTTTTAAGAAACTTTCACCTTCCTTCCTTTATTGCTCCAAATTTTGTTTGCAGATTTCTTCTGTTTATGCTCTACCGTGAGTTGTTATCACTGCATGCTGCTCTTCATCTATGCAAATCACAACTGGGGTATGCACTTTGGCTCGCACTGTAGTTACAAATGAACTGAGGTTACACGTTCACACCTCCACATGTAACATCTGGGGATGTTGACTGGGGAGACAGTATCCTTGAACAGATAGCAATAATAAGCCAAGAGAATATAACCAGAGTACGGTTTTAATGTAACCGAGTGCGGATAATTTTTGACTCACCCTCATAATTTCAAATATTATATTACCATTTCACTGTATGTGTGCAGTGTAATATTGGTTTTTACACTGTATTGGTTACACTTTGTCCACAAGTATACATTCCAACGAGCTTTCTTATAATTCCCAAATGAGGGTGGGTGTTTGGGTAGCAGAGTTCGACTGTTTTGGAGAAATTACCCTCATCATTCATAAAGGGATGCACAGATGCCTGAGAGGAACCAGTACTCTCCAACCAGCCTCTCTCTCTCTCTCTCTCTCTCTCCCTCTCCATGTCTGTTCATTTCTCTTTGACTTCTAACAAGTAATTGGATAATAACTCATTACTTTTGCATGTTCCTACACTGTGACAGAATTAATTTGTCCTCAAATCCTTTAGAATGATAAGGGGGAGTGAATCATTCATTGCATATGAACTAAGACTGGTTTAATTAAGTAATCACATCAACTGTTGCCATTTCCAGCTCAAAAATTACTACAAAATGGCATCGTTCGGAGCAGAGAGAAGAAAAAGAAGAAAGTATGTTAAGGTTGATGTTTCTTATTATTTTATCTGTTTATTCCATTCGAAATCCGTCACTGTAGACAAACATAGTGAGGTTGCTAAAAATCTCGTTAGCCAGCTCAAATTACAAAGGAAAGACTTCAAAGCTATTATCAAATTGCGTTTGTGCCTATCAACATTGTTGATAGGTGGCACAGTGGTTTAGTGGTTAGCACTGTTGGCTTGCACCTCCAGGGTCCAGATTCGATTCCCACCTGTGCATTGAGTTTGCATGCTCTCGCTGTGGATGGTGGGTTTCCCCGGGTATCCCTCCATCCATCTAGGAACCCCTCTAGTCCAACCAGGGACAGTGGTGATCATTAAATTTATTCCCATTTGTACAACCGTGGTAGGATATTCGGTCAACATTCACACACATTCACGCACTACGGGCAATTTGGGAACTCCATTTAGCCTAATCTGCATGTTTTTGTAATGTCTGAGGAAACCAGAGAACCTGTAGGAAATCTACCAAGCAGGTGGCTCAGTGATTTAGTGGTTAGCACTGTTGGCTTAGACCTCCAGGTTTTCAGATTAGATTCCCGCCTGTGCATGGAGTTTGCATGCTCTCGCTGTGGTTGGTGGGTTTCCTCCAGGTTCTCCGGTTTCCTCCAACAGTCCAAACTGACTTCAGCTGACTGGCATCCCCAAATTCCCCATAGTGTGTGAATGAGCATGTGAGTGTGTATGTATGGGAAATGACTGGTGTGTGCCCTGTGATAGATTGGCACCCCGTCCAGGCTCCAGGCCCCACACAACCCTCTATACAGGATATATACGATATAGACGATGAGTGAGTGAGTGAGTGAGTGAGTGTATCACTCTATCACATACAGACACACTGAAACATGGACTCGAAAGGTAGCCATAGTCTTCTTTTTTTTTTTTTACCTCGATGTTTAATGAAAAGTTTTGTTTTTTGACAGCACAATAAGAGATTGGAGAAGCATGTAATACCTCCAGACACAAACAGACAATGTGCATTTATCACCCACATGACAGCTTCACAAACTTCAAACCAAAACCCCAGAATGGGTTAGTGTGCATGTGTGTGTGTGTGTGTGTGTGTGTGTGTGTGTGTGTATACGTGTGTGTTTATGTCACTCCTTGCCTTGTCATCAAGGGAACATAAAATTCAGACAACGTACCAGACTACAAATATCAATAATCATTCTCCCATCTTGTGCTGTCACCATTTAGGGCTTCATGAGGCACTTTGATGCATCTATGAAGAAAAGAAGAGAGAGAGAGAGAGAGAGAGAGAGAGAGAGAGAGAGATGGGGAAAAAATAGGATGGGGGATGATAAAATAGAAATGGGGTTGCCTGGAGCAGAAGGGGTGTAATTAACATGCCATAACTCCCGTAACACCTCTGTCTCATTAACTCTCTCTATGAGTCTTTTTTTCCCTGTTTAACACTGCAATGCAGATGTTAGAATTGTATCCTGGAACAGGGAAAAAAATAAAGAAAGTGTTTATTATGCACTTATACTATCAGATTGCTTCATATTTGACAGCAAAGTTTATCCAAAAATGTACCAAATGATATTTGATATGATATTTCTCAATATTTCTTACATCTCAAAGTATAATCTGAACGAATCTACACAAATCTGATAAAGTGAGTCATCTCCGAAGCTATTTCAAGCATCCGCTCCAAAAAAGAAAAAAAGAAAAAGAAACCCCACTCTTAAAACATGGCTTGGTAAGCAAATGAATACATTTAAACAAAGCGTGATTTGCATTCTCATTTACGAAACGAGTTTGCGCACTGTTGTTACCTCTGAATTCACTTAAACACTTCTCTATAATTGTTGTCGTTATCTGTTAATAGCAGCTGCGCAGAGAGCCTCTCTTCGGTATGAGCTCTGCTATCTCTAATGGGGTTTATTGATAATTTCTGATTAAACCTGACTAACGTGATGCAAAAAAAAAAAAAAAAGGTTTACACGTAGATGTAAAGTGGGCCTGTTAGACAGTGTATTTATTTATTTATTTATTTATTTATTTATATTAGTTGAATATTGATGTAATACGTGCTCTAATCTATCCATCCATCCATCTAGGAACCCCTTCTAGTCCAGTGGTGGAGACCAGTGGTGATCATTAAATTTATTCCCATTTGTACACCCGTAGTAGGACATTCGGTCAACATTCACACACTGTGGGCAATTTGGGAACTCCAGTTAGCCTAATCTGCATGTTTTTGTAATGTGGGAGGAAACCAGAGAACCCGGAGGAAACCCACAAAGCACGGGGAGAATTTGGCAATGAGGTATGCAGGAATCGAGCCCGGGACCCATACAACATAATGATCCACATGTTCTACAGTAATAGAACATGGCGGCGGCCTTAAAATCCAACCTCTGCTTCCGTGTGCATAGAGTTTGCATGTTCTTTGCATGCTTTTTTACACTGGTTTCCCCCACAACACAAAGACAAGTGTTATCACTGCACCGCGCGACTCTATGCTGTTTTGTAATGCGGAGAGGTCCATTAGTGTTAATCATCGCCAGCCAGCCCGACCTGGCGGCTCCGCCCCTGCAGAAGTGGTGGCCGCCTAGGTAGGGAGCCTACGGAGTGAGCAAGGAGCCATAACGATTGAGGCACACGCCCATCACAGGCGCACGCCGTGACAACAGGTTATGGAAAATAAATGTATCTTGGTAGTTTTTAAACTATAGACGTAAAACAGGTGATTGTAAAATGTCCTGGAACGCCTGATTTTGAAAACTGATGGATAATTTGTCGCCAAACTTGCAGAAGAGACGCATCTGTCTGTAGGCAATGTACAAACAATCATTGAACCCTGCTTGCATATTACAGGAGCTCCATTTGAAGTTACTGACATATCCCTTCCCTTATGCTGTCCTGACCTTGTTTTAAATGATTTCCCCATGTTTGGACCATTAAAGGAGTTCCTGGGATGTGAAGCGGGCAGTCCAATCATGGATTCGGTGTACTAAGATAACTTTTTCTTCCTTGATGGTTTCCAAGTACTAGTGAAACGCTGGGATACAGTAAGTGCATTAAAGCAGCAGGGGATTATATAGAGAAGTAATGGGAGTTTTTACTCTCATATCTGTCCTTTATTCTGCACGATTTTGTATAAACTAATACAAATGTGTAAAATGATCTATGTATTCATGTAGCATGATGAAGAAATGCCACATAATGGACAAATTTTATAATGTTAAGCATACTGTACATTTTTTTAAATTAAACACTTCACTATTCATTCCACAATGCACTTGACACACAATTCTGCATCCACATTCCCTTATGTGCAAATCAACCCGAACAGCCAAACTAACTGGAGTACTGATTGTTTTAGATTTTCGCAAAGCGGTGTCTCAGTCATTTAGCCGATTTTATTGACCATGCGTCTTCTGCTAAACATTAGCTCCAATACATTCAAGCATGGGGTTTCTTTTCCAGCCCTTAGCATGGCCTATTGCACCAGCTGTGTTGTAGACATTAATGTCATCATTTCAGCCAAGCCAAACATACTAATGGTAACTCGTTTCTCCTCTGATGTTTCTAAGACAACCAAATGATGTTGTTTACAGAGACTAGGCACAGGCCGTTGGGCCACTTAGCAATCTGTTCACTTGAAATAAACGTGTTAATATGCAAGAGTGGTTCTCAATACGAAGGTTTATCGGCCCCAAGACCCCTATGTAAAGACTGTCTATTCAGCATGTCACCAGATGGATAAAGGACCTTCAGAGAGACGAAGGAAGACTGTATGTGTTGTGTGTGTGTGTGTGTGTGTGAGAGAGAGAGAGAGAGAGTTTCTCCTGCAGTGCTTGTTTTTATTGGGTCACTGCTTCCACCGTCATGCTGCATAGAGGAGCTGGGTCATCTAACTCAGAAGGAAGCCTCGGAAATGTCAAGTGTGTGTGTGTGTGTGTGTGTGTCTGTGTATGTTTGCATGCCTTAAAATATTTTGGTGGAGATCAAGAATTTCCACAAGGAACAGAATATCTAATATACAACAATAATAATAATAATAATAATAATAATAACAACAACAAAAACAATAATAATAAAATAATAATAATAATAATAAAATAATAATAATAATAATAATAATAATAATAAAATAATAATAATAATACTAATAATAACAACAATAATAAAATAATAATAATAATAATAACAACAACAATAATAAAATAATAATAATAATAATAACAACAACAACAATACTACTACTACTACTACTACTAATAATAATAATAATAATAATTATTATTATTATTATTATTATTATTATTATTAGTAGTAGTAGTAGTAGTAGTAGAAGTATTAAATGAAGCAAACCTATGAAAACACAGTAAATATTTTAAATATTAAAAGAGCCAAATGCCTGGGTGTATTCTGTGATTAATCATAGGGTAAGATTCAGGGGCATTAACATTTATGTTAGAGGAAAGGCCTCGTGTGTGTGTGTGTGTGTGTGTGTGTGTGTGTGTGTGTGTGTGTGTGTGTGTTAGCGAGAGCGAGAGAGAGATATTCACAAGTATCTAGTATCTAATCCAGATTCTTGGTGCATGTTTTAAACACAAATGTTAAGAAATATATATTTTTAATAACAGTATATAGAAAGCTGTAGTACGGTAGAGATATGTGAAAACCACGACACATTTTTTACAGGAATTAACCAGATTTGTCCCATTTTTAATTGCACCGGAGCATCAACCATGCATAAATCCCTCCTAAATCCCTGCTTTACAATAGAACTATAATTGCAGGAGTGTAATTGCATGCCAATGCTCTGAGTATGTGTGTGTCAGTGTGTGTGTGTGTGTGTGTGTGTGTGTGTGTGTGTATGTGTGGATGTTCATCATTGCTCGCTGTGTCTGCTTACAGTGAAGACCTCACTAATTACAACCACAAAAATTGAGGTGGCAATTATCATAATGCAAAAATGGGGCATAAAGAGGGTGTGCTGACATTCGATTTAATACACTCTCTCTGCTGTGTGAAACTGTGTTTTCTTAAAACTCTGTGTCCTCGTCATCGAAAATGAGGTTACGATTTGCAGTCAGCTTTATGCACTATTAGTTAATACCTCTATTTATTCCTTATTAATACAACCTACTTTTAATTTTTTTAGATATAAAATGGCAAGAGAGTAAGTAATAGGAATCCTAGAGTTGTAGAATCTTGGTATAATCATTAAATGGGATACATTTGATTGGGAAAAAACAGTGGGTGGAAATGATTACATAATTTAAATATACGACTGGGAAATGCACCAGGTCTCCTGTTTTCCCTGAAAAACCAAGTCTGCAACAACAGCATCATAAAATGAACTGTTAATAAATAAAAAAAGAAAGAAAGAAAGTAATGAATAATAAATAAATAAATAAATAAACAAATGAGAGAAATCTATACACATAATAAAACTGTAAAGTTGGCGTGCTTGTAACTTAAATTTATTTGGCAAAAAATAATTTGTGGGGGAGGGGTAAGATGAGTAATAGACCTATCAAGATAGTTTTTAGAATTTTTATTTCTGTTGTACATCAACGTGCTTAGAATTCTTCAATCTGTTAACACTGTATTACACTGAGGAGGAAAATCACCATAAAAATCTTTCAATGTTGCACTTAACTAAAAATTTGAATCCTGTAATCTATTAAAACTTTTTTTTTTTTTTTGAGAATAATAATTACTTATTGTATTAAAGCTGTACTTTACTGATAATAAGAATCATTCAGGCTACTAATATTATGTTATTGAGAATCTGAATAATTTATTGAGATTTAGAATAATTTAATTTATTAATACTGTACTTTAATACTGTATTAAATTTAATACTACACTTTTTGAAAAATCTATTTATTTATTTAATGGCAATGAGAGCTACTCAATATGTTAATGCTATAATTTGTAATGCTATATACTTACCTGAAGATTACTTTAAATATTTTTTTTTTGTTGTTGTATTTTTTTTTTTTTTGAGGATGAGAACCACCCGGTCTATTAATTTTGTACTTTATTAAGCATAGAAATCAATAAATCTATTCATACTGTACTATATTGAGGGTATAAATTACTTAATACGCTAATACTGAACATTTTGAGAATATGATTTACTCAATCTATTATTAAGTCACAGATTTACTTAACTGTGCTTTATTGAGGATGGAATATGTTCAACCCATGACCACAGTGGCTTAGTGGCAAAGTTAGCCTTGTTGCCTTGTACCTCCAGGGTCTGGGTTTGAGTCCCACCTCAGGCTATGTGTGCATGTTTCCCCTGTGCTTGGTGGGTTTCCTCCAGGTACTCCGGTTTCTTCCCTAATTCAAACACATGCAGATTAGGTTAATTTGTGTTCCTGAAATGCCTGTAATGTGTAAATGCAGGTGTGAATGTGGACTGGAGGTCCTACCACGATGGTCCCTAATTGGACTACAGAGGTTCCTAGATGGATGGATGCATCATCACATTACTATTTTGAAGATAAGAATGACTTAAAATATATAAAGTGTAATCTATTAGTATCATAATTTATTGAGGATGAGAAGAACTCTATGTATTAACTAATTTAATTTACCAATACTGGAATTTATTAAGGAGGAGAAACCATTATTCTTAAATGTTGTATGTGCTGATATTTATTTTACTCAGGATGAGAATACGTGACAATGACGCATAATTTGTGTGTCAAGGTTGACTCACACCAACAACAGGTGTAAAATGCCATTTAATGTAAGAATTAACTTCATTGCCAGCGTCCAAGTATTCCTGCACAATCACTTACTTGGGATTATTATATTTAGAGAGCAGAGCCCCTTTATGGCGCTCCTCAAAGCACGGCAGCTAGTTATTCTTTGTTTGTTCTGCTTCTGCACATTGCTTTTATAGTCTGCTCACGTTACTCAGGTCAAGGTCATGAGATGATGACTTTCTTATTAGTAAATTTATAGGGAATGAAGCACTCAATCCCACACTCATACAGTACATATGCACAGTCTAACTTATGTTGTGTTATTATTGTTTTTATTATATTTCTTGTATATATTTTTAATATTTATATTTTACATTTTTGACTTTTCTTTGTTTCTTTTTTACCTTTGATTCTTAGTCACCTCAAAAACCCATGATTAAGACAAAAATAATTAAATTGCAGAATACATGCATAAAAAATAGCACATCATGCTTTCACAAATATAATGCCACATTATTATTATTATAAGGAAACATTATTAGTTTTCTAGTTCTAGTTTGTACAATTCAATAAAATACATATTACAAAAACATAAATTGTATTTAAATAGATAAGTTTAAAAACTATTATGAAGAGAATAATAAAATCTTGCATCCTACTGAGACCCGGACTATACTTATTGTTTCTCTTTATTCATGATAACTTGCTGAAGTTATATACAGTAGGCAAAGGAATTATACCTAACAGTAGCCATATGATGAGGGCACAAGGATATACAGCTTTTTTAAAAAGGGAGAGAGAGAGACCAATGCAATTTACTCCCTAAAACTTTTGAAAACTCTAAATAACAATATATACGGTGTAGTATATAGACATAAAAGTTTGGGATCACTTTCTAACTCAATGGACGTCTCTGATGTTTATTTCTTTCTACTTTGTAAAGCAATGCTAAAATATGCAATAATCTTTGCAAAGTTGATATTGAGACTCATGATCTGTAAAGATAATTTCATAATTATCATAACGGCTCTAATCTGAGGTGCTGTTGGTTAATTTGTGATTTCTGAGGCTGGTGACTCTAAATGAACGTCTCCTCTGCAGAGGTAAGTTTTGGTCCTGCTTTCCTGGGACGATCTTCATGAGAGCCAGTTTCATCATGGAGCTTGATGTGTTTTGCAAATGCACTCGACACAATACTGTTCTTTCAAGAACTATTCCCAAAAGTGTGTCTTAAAATAAAAACTGACTGCTGTTGTTGTTCTTGTTGTTACATAATTACCTAATTCCAGGTGTTATTTCATACTTTTGAAATCCTCAGTATTGTTGTAGAATGTAGAAAACAAATCACTGAACAAAAAATGTCATGTCCTAGTATGAGGACATTTGGGTCTCAAGAGGAAATGGAAGTGTCACTGTATTGTCTCTCTTTGATCTCTCCAGGGTTCTATATGCGTTACTAAAAATTTATATGCTGCAGTTTACATAAAAAAGCATGCATGTATTGGCACCGATTATAAATGTTTAGTGTTAACATTTTAAAATTTCAACCAAGACCCCCTAATGCATGTTATCTATCAGTAGTAATTTGAAACACAATTTTAAACAAATTAAAAAAAGTTAAAATATTCTCAATTTGAAGGAATGTCAGTATATTCTTATGCAAACAGATTACCTACTGTCACTTCTCACATTAGCATTTATATACGGGAAATAAAATATGAAATCCCTTTGTCCTTTTTTCATGTGTGTTAGATTGTTCAGTGTTATTCGCTTTGCATGAAGGAACCTTCTGCTGATGGACTCAGTGCCGCTTTCACTGATCCAAAGAAGTCTGCCCGCCTGTGATGGGTATTGGAAAAGCATTTGTCATAGCAAAGCCACACAAAAAAGGACTTTAAACATAAGGCAATCGTCTTTTCAGGGCCCAGACTTGAATGCTATGTGTATGTGTTTGGACTCCTAAGTGGTGCGGCTGCTGGATTATAATGGTAATCAGAGATGAGGCCAAAACAAAGTCGCCCCCTGAAAGTGTGGTTTTCTTGCACGGGTATTGACAAGGCTTTCTCACACTGGATAAAAGCTATAATTTAAAACTCATCTGTGGTTCAGCTCTCATTATTTGATCCATATGCTCATTTCCCAGCTTGTCAGTGAGGCGCCGGGTGCAGAATGAAATCATCTCTGTGTGTGTGTGTGTGTGTGTGTGTGTGTGTGTGTGTGTGTGTGTGTGTGTGTGTGTGTGTGTTCACAAAAAAGCTGTCCCTTAAGAACTAAATATCTGAACTCTACTTGTTATAGGTCATCTCCAAGCTGTACTTGTAAAAAAGGGAAAAAAAGAAAGAAAGAAAGTTTGTCCTGATGGGTTGTGATGATAAAGCTGTTGATTTCCTTTCCTACAGCACATCCACCATACAAATATCTTCCCCAGCCTCTGCCATAGGTCTTCACAATACTGTAGGACACTGATGGTAAGGTGGGTGTGTTCTTTCATTTTGAACCTCCACTATAATAAGACCTTGTCATGGCGAAAGCTTCTGCTGCCAGAGTGCCTCCTCAAATAAGTACCTATTGTGAAGTTGCGGCAGAAAAGAGTGCTGAGACAGCCATCATTGGTGGCGGAGAGAAAAATGGGGGAGGTGGAAGAGAGCAAGAGAGAGAGAGGGAGAGGGAGGATAACAGAAGTGCAAGGAAAATTGCGGAGTGATTTGCTATGTTAGACATTCAAGCATCGCCTCCACAGCACACGGTTCTTTCTATTGTCCTCCACCACAGTAAGGAATCGCTCTCCTTCTTTTTCTCTCTGTCTTCTGTACTCACATTCCCCTCCTCTCTCTCTCTCTTTCTCAGCCTGCCAGTTCATCAAAGCAGCAGGCCCTGTGATTCCGAACATGCTAAGCTTGAGCGAATTATTGATGAAAGTGAGAATGAAAACAATTGGCTTTGTGCTGCGGCAAGAAATGAAAGTCTATTGAGCCTCAGGGCAGTCAATCTGAGTGTGCGGAGTTATGTACCATGACCAACTCATTCCAGTCTTGGTGCATATAGTATATTTAAACCTGCATTAAAAGTCAAAAGTTTAACAAGAATCACAAATGGATTCTGTCAAAAGAAAAAGCACGGAGAAAATTTATCAATCTGATTTGAAATAATACAATATACATACTGTACATTATTAAGCCAAAGTTATTTTTTGCATGAGTGAAGTCTAGTCAAGTCAAGTAGGCTTTTATTGTCATTCCAACCATATACAGTTCAGTACACAGTGAAACGAAACAACGTTCCTCCAGGACACATGCCGGTACGTGAGTATTGTACCAGCATGTGTCTGAGTATTATTGTTTTGCAATTACTTCACGACTCTTTTACATGCTACATTTAGTAAAAAATTGTCTACACATATACCGTAATAATTCAATTCAATGCTACACTTAAAGAAAGCCTTGAATCATCACACCTAAAGTATCGTTAATGGAACAACAGTGATTGCATTAAAGGTATGAAAGTAATGGACTACTTTCCCATCTTGTCTCACTGAAGTCTAATCTAGGGAGTCTAGACTAATCTAATCTACCATTAGACCGGGCATGATTAGAAATTTATTAGAATGCTTAAACTTAGTACAGTAACTCAGAAGATAAATAATCACAAAACACTTAAAAAACATGCATAATACATTTTCAACAAGACTGTTTGGTCATTAACAGCAGAACAGATTTAAGATTCCCTTAAAGTACAACTTTCCTTGGTATTCATGCTTCTTTTGTTTCACCTGTTTCAATTTTTTTTTACCTGGTATCATCAATATAATATACTTAAGTATTGTCACACTAGAGGGAGTGATGTTGCACTGGTTATCAGCACGGCTGTGATGTGGTTGTCGGCACGAGAGTGCACCCTGATTGTCGAAGATGTCACAGCATTGCAGAACACGTGAACAGCATGAACTTTAGTGCGATATTGCTTTTATAGAACAGGTTTTTACACCATTTATTATCAAAAGATTATGATTTGTTTGTTCATTTAACAAATAATTTTGCTTCGACAACACATACAGTTTCCTAACTAACTACAAATGATGGAGCAGGTGACTGACAGTTTGTGTAATTAATAGCAGTGGTGAAAGTAGATGCTACTATGTAGCCAAAAGATGAGGAGGTGGTAGACAGTACTGTGAAACTTACAACCTATTTATTTTATATTTACACGTATTCCGCTTTAAAATATCAGCTAAGTTTCAGGGATCTGGGGTTGAATCCTAAATAGTTCAAATGGAAAGCTTGTGTGTATTGTAGGGTGTGCAATCCCTTGTTCCACACATCAAGTAGTACACTTAATCAGAGGTTAGAGAGGGATTTGGGATTCAGCCTTGCGTTAGAAGCTAGTTAGCTTTAAAGCTCACATTAACTATGAACAGAACAACATAGACAGTTCAGAGTCAACTTAGAAACAATTAGTAAGGAGTCCAAGTGTTTTTTAAGATGACAGAACCATATCATATGTGTTTTCTTACTAAAAGTGCTTCTGTGACTGGTCTCAGTGCTGCACGACTCATAGAATGCCTCACATCCAACCAGGTAACTCAATTAAAACTAAATGTTGTATAATTAAAGATAGAAAAATGAATATATTACATAATAATAGACAATTGGATTAACCTTTAAATAGTTTTAAGAGTCTAAAGATCTATTCACACTGAATCAGGTGCAGTACAGTAAGTCCCCAACATACAAACAAGTTCAGTTCCCGAGAGCTCGTTCATAAGTCCAATTTGTTTGTAAGTCCAACAAACATTGTTTAGGTACCCGGACACTAACACAATTGGCTATACACAGTAAATTACAGTTCAGTGTTCGTTAGAATTGTGCCGTTGGTTAAACAATTCATGTTAAAAGAACAAGCAATGTATTTCATCTATTCATCACCTTGCTTATTTTTTTCAATTATTTTCACTTTCATCTCCATCGTTATTTCTTGGCGCTTCTTAGCAATGCCAGCTTCATCGCCGCTCCTTTTACGCTTGTTTTAGGACATCCTGAGATGCATGACGCACACATGTGACAATGATCGCCGGAAATGTGACGTGGCTTTTGAAATTGAACATGTGTGAATACTTGTTCGTGTCCTAAATCAAATGTTCGCATGTTGGGGACATTAAGGTTCAATGTACGGTATAGAACATTGAGGTCTGTCTATTCTTTTCCTTCCCAAAACACTGTGTTTTGAATAATTTCAATTGAGACAGATTATTATTATTATTATTATTATTATTATTATTACTGATGTGCATATACTGCATACACTACGGTATGTGATGTTAGCCAAGTGTACATAGTAAACAAGGACACCTGACCGGAGGACACAGAGCAGTGGTGGGAGTCAAGTGAGAGTGCATAGGACTTGTGTGTAAGAGCAGTTCAGTTCTTAACACACTGAAGCGCGTACGATTCCTTTCTTGTCTGTGTGAGCAAGCTGCCATTCACAGCACGCTGTTCTCACTTTTAATGACCGTGCTTACTGATAATGCTCTGAGCGCTCATGCGGGCTACCCGAGGTCTTTGCTACAATATTAAAGATAGTGTTTACATCTGATAATATCTTAAAAATAAAGCTTAAGCAGAAGCAGTTCATTGCTATTTGTGTATGACATAAACAAAATTAAATAGCATGCCTCATGACACCCCCTACTCATTAATATAAAGTAGGTTACCCATTTCTGCAGGGATATGCACAGTTTGACAGTTTGGGGGACCATTGCTCTGAAAACAGGCAAGACATCCCACCCCACACAAAACACAAAAAAGGTTTATAAGGGGTTTATTATTATATATGAATTAAACAAATAGAATCAAGTACTCGGTTTTGGATAGTATAGTGAAGTGTGTTATATTTCCAATTACATAAATCTGCAACCTCTCCTTTAACATTTTTATTTTGCATAATGTATAAAATATCGACACATAATCATCAGAAATTACAGAGCTTATCTTAGAAGCTTGAATATTGTGCGTCTACCTTTTTTTATTATCAAAGTCGAAATGCCGTAACAATTTACATGACAAAGAGCATTCTGCCATGTTGAAGCAAATTGATAGATGGCAGGATTAAGCTTTGGATGCAAAATCATACTGCTGCTTAAATTAGTTTAACCAAAGTATTGTATATTTACAATAATGTGTTACACTAACAGTGTTTTTAAATATCACTTATCCGGTTATCAGATTATCCGGTTTCCTCCCACAGTCTAACTACAGATTATGCTAACTGGCATTTTTTTATTCACAGCAGTATGTGTGTGAGTGTGTGAATGTGTGAGCTTATGCCCTGCAAATGTATTGGCACCCTGTCCAGGGTGTATGTACCCCACCTCATGCCCCCTGAGGCTTCCCATGACCTCGGCCAGGACACGTGTTATGGAGAATGAGAGTGTGAGAGTGAGAGGTCTGTGCTCATCTAAAATAATGGTGGTTGCTCTTTTTTAAAGTAAGAGCAACAGACCTTGAAAATGTCTGTGCAAGTCCCTGAAATGTTTTGTTCTATTATCCATTGGTTGATGATTTTTACACAATTTTAAAAGCTTAGCAACTATACCTTTTTCTGGGTGAAAATTCTAATTATGTTCAGGTCAACTTCAGCAGTAGTGTACTACTTGTATTAATGAAGACACAATGGCAAAAATTCAAATAAGGGTTAGCTGAGTTTAAAAGCGGCAAGCTGAGATAAAGAGGTGATATGCATTTTGGAAGCATTTGGTATAACTGAGTATCAGAAAACATATATTCATACGATGTCTAAAAAAATTCTATTAATTCGACTTTAGTGTTTACAATAATTTTTTTCCCTCTTGTGTTCATTTTCATACATTGATGGCACTTTTCCATGCTCAGCGATGGCACATAATAACTAATAATCGCATTCATTAAAATGCAAGGCTGGTTTCTAACCATGCGTAGGAAAAAAAAAAAAACACTGTGATATACTGTACCTGAATACCACACCCTTTATTCTTCACCTTGTTGGCCTGTTTGATATGGATGACTGGTTCTCTCTCTCTCTCTCTCTCTCTCTCTCTCTCTCTCTCTATCTGTTCTACTGGCCATGCTTTAATTACTTCATATTCTCTCACACTAATGGAAACCATGATGAAACTGATTAGACTGCAGTCGGGCCTGAATGGAGCCTCAAATGGAAAGGGGGAACAGAAAGAAGATGAAGCGAGATAGAAAGAACAAAGGGAATGAATATACATTAGCTCTTCTGAAATTTGTTTAAGCTTTAGTGAGTATTCCGGCTGCTTTGCTTTCATACGTTTAGTCTGAAAAGTAGACCTGCCTCTGCACATTCACTGTTTTATAGAAGCTCTGACAAAACACACCAAGAAGGTGAAATAAAAGATGAATTGGAGAAGGGCAGTGAAAAGGATGGCTGAGGTTCTTTAATTCTCTCAGCACGTTGCTGCCGCTGGGGCAAAAGGAGACGATTAGCTGTGATGCAGCCAGCAGTGTGACGGGAGGGCGACGGGCCAACGGGGCGAGCGGCAGCGAGAGAAAGATGAGGAAAGAGCGAAACATTATCTTCTGTATTGCTCGGAGGAACATCTTTTTTGACACTACACACACACACACACACACACACACACACACACACTACATTACCTGTTGCTGACTAATTAAATGCACATGCTGAGTGAAACCAAAGCATTTAAGTTGTTCCCTTTTTTTTTTAAATATATATTTTATTGAATAGTTAAGGGTAATACTCATCATCATCAATTTCACACTACTAAAGTAAATACTGACGTTAAATATTGTACAAATATGATGGGGAGGGAGTAAGATAAGTAATAGAACACATCAAGATGTTTTGGGGAATTTTTGTCTGTTTGTTTGTGCACACATCACGAAAAAACTACTGAATGAATTTTAATGGGGTTTTCACAGGCTTATTTGCCCGAGCTTGGGATAACATATAGGCTTTGTTTTATCGCAGTCGGCCTACAGGAAGAGATGACATGCTACTTTGAATCTTTAATGGAAAACAACCTTGAAAAAAATCATTAGTTCATTTCAAAATTGAATTGAGGTGCTGTAAATCTTTTAATATGCATTTGAGTGTGATCTCCTATGCCGATAAATGCATTTGTATTCCAGTTTTATTGTTGATTTAAAATTAACATGATTTCCATAACACATGCACATGAAGTTGTGATTTATCATATGTAGCCTATCTTAAACATGACCGTTTTACCCTCACATTTAGCATGTATACTTTTTTTTTATCCCGAATACAGGGTCACAGGGACCTGGAGGTAAACCCTGGACAGGATGCCAATTTATCGCAGGGCACACACACACACTCATTCACACATGACAAGGAATTTGGGAATACCAGTTAGCCTAAACTACATGTCTTTAGGAGGAACCAGAGTATCTCTAAGGGACCACCACTAGAGGTCACTGTTTTGTTTTTTGTAGTTTTTGTTTGCAGACTCAGTTTCCCAGAAGGCACCTCGGTCAGGTGATGCGGGTGCACACCTGAACCGAGGTAGCTCATCAAATCATCTATAAATAGCTGTTTAGTCTGGGAAACTGGGAGGGTTGCGTCAGGAAGGGCACCCGGCGTAAAACCTGTACCAAGTTGTGGTGCGGACTGGATATTCCGCCGTGGCGACCCCTTGTCGGGAGCAGCCGAAAGACCAACAACAACAAGTCTGGGAAACTGAGTCTGCAAACAAAAACTACAAAAAACAAAACAGTGACCTCTAGTGGTGGTCCCTTACAGTAACAAAACAGTGAGCTCTAGTGGTGGTCCCTTACAGTATCCAGAGGAAACCCACCAAGCACAGGGAGAACATGCAAACTACATGCACACAGAGGCAGGAATCGAAACCAGACCCTGGAAATGCAAGGCAACAATGCTAACCACTAAGCCACTGTGCCGCCAGGTGGCTTACTATTCAAATTAATACCATGATGTGTAAATGGGAATAAAACGATCAGTAAAATTCATTTGTAGACACACAGTATGAATACGCTTAATATGTACTGGCTTGTGATGGTTTGTCATATTTTAAAAAGTCGTGGAAACACTGTATTAGATGTATCTACCTAGAGTTACTTTTACACGATCAGTGCAACAGGCTACTGTACAATATTGGAGGAAAAATTGATTAAGAAACTCCCGATGCTTACCAATTTTCAATTAATGTACTGTTGTACCAAAATGATTATTACCTTTGTTAGTCTGCCATACAGTTTTATTAAGTAAGATGTTGACAATACCACCAATTGTAATTCAGGTTACCACAGTTATACATTACATAAGGAAGTTAATTCTATTTAAAAACAATGCATGTATACCAAAGCACTGATGTTGTTGATTATTATGAGATTATTTAAAATAAGATTGCTCATGCTTAAGAGAGAAAAGTATAGAAAGCAAGTGACAAATTTTAAAAACGATTTATGAAATGATCTTTATGACATCTAATGCATGCTCACAAAAGCCTTTATAAATGTTGGTATACTGTTGATTTCATTTTTGTGTTCATGAACACTGTAGCAAGAGTAGTTTTTAACCACACCTGTTGGCTCTCTCTTATCTATTCTGTATTTAAATAATGAAACTGTAAAGTGAGCGTTTCTGAGCATTAAAGATATTTGTAAAAAAGAATACGTTTTGGGGGATGTAAGATGAGTAATAGAACACATCAAGATGGGTTTAGAATTTTTGTCCGTTTGTCTGTTTGTTTTTGCACGCATCACATAAAAACTACTGAATGAATTTTAATGGGGTTCTCACAGGTGTATTTGGCCGAGCTTGATGTAACATATAGGCTCTGTTTCATCGCAGTCGGCTCATGGGAAGACAATATATGCTGCTTAAAATCTTTAATGGAAAACATGAAAAACTTCATGAAAAATCATCAGTCCATCTCAAAATTCAACAGATGGCACTGTACATTTTAAAACTTATAAGTGTGCAATTAAATTCCACGACAAGCCAATTAAAACCCCAGATAAGATGGGCAAATGAAGCCCAGAAGTAGGGCAGAAGTTGGGGCTGTCGAAACATTGAAGAGCAAATTGACCTGTTTGAAGCTAACTGTAGCATGCAGACATCAGGATCTGCATGAGGGCTAGTAAACGTCAAGTAATATAATAATATATAGTAGAAGTTAATGTCAGTGCTGTAGGTGTCATGCAGCCTTATGCACATTGTGATTAAAAGCAACTTAGATAAAACCATAATTGCATAAGTATATATTAGCTATGTACGTATTCTGTATTGCCTTTTTTTGTCCTTTTCATTTCTTTTCTTTTCCTAAACCAGGTTCTGCTTTGGAGCATGTGCACATTCATTTCCTTTACGACAGGAAGAGACAAAGCAAATGTCATAAACCCATAATGGTTGTTCTAGCACATTGGCTCCATGTTGCACTCTCACTGAGCATGCGGAAGAGATTAATTGATGGTAGTGCAAAGTGTTCTAATAACCATAATAAATAACAGTTAAGCGACACGTCAGCACATGCAAGCACATTCGCCGCTCCGCCTGACATCTCAATTAGGGTCCAAATGGTGAATTAGATCACTCAAATCCATCAACTGGCATATTGTGAAGACTGTTAGGCACACAGTGATACTTCCAGCACATGTTCCATCTCCCTTTAATGGATGACAATCTCTATTATAATGCATACATTCCCAACAGTGCACATGTGTCTGACTGTTCATCCTTGACTTGTTTCAAAATCTTTTTAATAACTTCACATTAATATCAGCTTTACTATATTTTCTTATATTCGTAAAAACCTTTTCTAAGCATGCATTTTAATACTGCCACTTAATGATGCCTAATTATGTATTCCTGCTATAGAGACAGTAAAGAGCAAAAGTATGCTTTTTTGAGGAACTGTTATATTCCAAGAACGACCCACAATTCAAAATTCTAGGCAGCCACAAAAATGTCCTTTCCAAATGGCCAGCTCCGAACATTTTTGTATAATACATCATCCAGTATTTCACTTATCTCTCTGCTATGACAGTTTTAGTGTATTCATGGCAGCTATGCTCATTTTTTCCCCTCTATAGTGCATGCATTGCCAAAGCTTATTCAAATAAGCAGGTAATCAATGCAAATTAGCCCAAGCATAGAAAAAGCACGTGAAGCGGAAATGTGCCTGAGTCAATCCTGTCGAGTCTGTTTAACGAAATAAGTAAACTCGCATATACAGTGACATTAAATTGTAGAAAAATATACGCAGAGCTCAATAAAATGACAGTAAATTGGAACAGGTGCACAGATAGCTATTTCAAAACATTTCTCCCTCCTTCACATTTTCCTGACACTTTTATATCAGGGATTTTTTTTTTTTTTTTTTTTTTTTTTTTACTATAAATGTACACCAATCAGTCATAACATTAGGACCACTTACAGGTGAATTGAATAACACTGATTAGCAATTTTATACCAGTAAGCTGGTGGCAGGATCATGGGCACCCAAGTCTGATCTGATCCCAGTGAAAAGTCAATGCAGCACAAATCGCAAAAAAGTAAATGCTGGTCATAATAGAAAGGCACCAGAACATACAATGCACCACAGCCCATCATGCATGGGGTCCAGCAGGCAAAAGGCCCGAGGCCACCTACAAACCAATCCAATCAAGCACCCATGGGATGTATGTATGTATGTATGTATGTATGTATGTATGTATGTATGTATGTATGTATGTATGTATATATGTATGCAGGTACTGTATTTACTTTCACTGGCCACTGCATTAGGTATAATGAATCTAAATATCATCTAAATATCAATCACCCAATCACAATGTAGCATCACCGTGCATTTATTCATGTAGACATGGTCAAGACGTGCACTGAGCATCACCATGGGGAAAAAAAGGTGATTGATTTGAGTCACTTTGAATGTGGCATGATTGTTGGTGCCAAACAGGCTGGTCTATTTCTGCTGCGCCATTCAGATGGTAAGGTCTGATTTTGGCATAAAACAACATGAAAACATGCATGCATCCTGCCTTATCAATGATTCAGGCTGCTGGTGGTGGTGGTGGTGTAATGCTGTAGAGATATTTTCTTGGCATACTTCAGTACCAACTGAAAATCAGTTAAATGCCACAGCCTACCAGCCTATCACAGGGAAAAACAGCTAAAATGATCTGTTTTTTTGAACATGATATGAACATGAGTTCACTGTACTCAAAAGGCCTCCAGAGTCACCTATCACAATCCAATAGAGCATCTTGTGGATGTGGTGGAATGGGAGATTCATACAGTATGAATGCTCTCATGTCTGTATGAATCCCATCCATCCATCCATCCATCCATCCATCTATCCATCCATCCATCTGATGAATGACGATGCTATCGGCTGATCTGTAGAATACATTTGTATCCCAGGTTATGATCAAAATCAACATAAATGAACAATTACATTAAAATCTAAATCTTTAATTGACTCAGGATATGTTATTTCTATCTGTACACCCACTCATTTATATAAGACCTTGCATGCATTATGGATAATAAGCTCTGTCTGTCTCTACACTGACCCAGTTGTTTACTTTTCCAGCCAATTAGTCATGTCTCAGCATCTGTCCTTGTGACGCGTTTTAGTGTATTTATATTCTTCGTTATGACCTTTCTGTTTCAGTCTTTGAACATTTCTGTCACAAACTAGTCACAGCAATTAGATCTCCTTAGCACCATATCCAATTACAGTATGCAAGATTATTCTACGGTGTACATTAATGTTTAATGATTGTGTGTGTGTGTGTGTGTGTGTGTGTGTGTGTGTGTGTGTGTGTGTGTGTGTGTGTGTGTGCTGTTGATGTGCCTGAAATGGCTTAGTGTTATTCAGCCTTTAAAAACTTCAGCTATCTTACAGAAGAGAACTTAAATATAGGTGAGTATTGATCTGTAAATAAACAAACCACTAAACCATGAAGTGTGGAAATAGGATTATTAGCTTGCATGCATTAAAGTGATTTTTGATCTAATCTTTATCCACTGCATCTGTGCATTTGTGTGATAACAATAGACAAGAATTTCTCCATATTTCACTGATAACGCAAGAAAGAAGCTTCATCCTGAATGCAAAAACATTATCATAAACAAAAATATTTGGCATATTAAATAATAATTCTTACCAAAAATGCACTTACATAGTTTATAAAACAGTTACTGTAGTTCCAACCCAGTAATCTAATTGGATGAGAAGCATTCCATAAATGCTGATAAAGATCATAATAGCACTAGGACATTTAAATATATATATCTCAATACATATCAGGAACTGTTGTATGAAGGCAATATCACACACTGCTGTACTGAATATCAGCATGGCTGTGATATCTTCAGTACTTCAGTGCCACATCACGGCCTTAATGATACCCAGTGCAACAGCATGACCTCAGGTGTGATAACGCTTAGTTCATTGTTCAATCCTTCATTGCTTATGATTGTGAGCAGCCACAAATTTTACTTAATAAAGTTACCCTACCTGAAAGGTTGTGCACTATAGATATATACAAATAAAACATTATTTATGTAATGAAGCAAAAATATATAAAACTACCAGCTACAGTACTGTAGGTACCAGGTGCCAGCTACCTTCAGACTTTTCAATGTTTTTTTATGTGGAATAAATTGCTTTTCTGTTCATCTCTGAAGACGACAATGCTGGATCATATCCAGTAATAAAGGTGAATTATATTTTGACCAGCATCTGTAGGTAACAAAACAAATAACTACACTAGAGGCTATTGTAAAAAGGTTGTCTCCGGGTACTCAGGTAGGCCCCCAAATTGCCCGTAGTGTGTGAATGTTGACCGGAGGTCCTACCACGCTGAGTATAAATACAATACTGATCACCATCGGTGTCCCTAGTAAGACTACAGAGGTTTCAGGATGGATGAAAATTAATAAATAAGTATTAGGTACCAGGTGGTTTAGTGGTTAGTAGTTTAGTGGTTAGCGCTGTCGCCTTGCATCTCCAGGGTCCGGTTTCTATTCCAGGTTCGATTCCCGTCTCTGTGTGCATGGAGATTGCATGTTGCCCCCACAGTCCAATTGCCCACAGTGTGTGAGTGAGTGTATGTATGTGTGTATGCCCTGCGGTGGATAGGCAGCCTGTCCAGTACCCCACCTCGTGCCCTAAGTCCCCTGGGATAGACTCCAGACCTCCTGCAACATGGTATACAGGGTAAAGTGGTACAGACGATGAGTGAGTGAGGGAGTGTTACTGTATGTACCAAGCACTAGTGACATCTGCTGGTGAAAAGAGGGTAAATTTCACAGAAAAACTCACTATAGACATTTATATTGAATATATATACATTATTTACTGTACATTATTTAACTGGGACATTTGTGCCACGTGTACAATAAGAGAAATTTCACGTCTGCTCAGTTGCATTTATTTAAGCCTACTTTTTTTTTTATTATTACACATATACTTTACTAGCATTGATTTAGAAAACAAATATTTAATAGCAGTTATAATAAACATGAATGAATGCAGCAAATTCTTGATCAGCACTTTTTCAAAATGCCTTTGCAGGAGAAACTAGAAGTAAACAGAATAAATCAACTTTGTTTAAAAGAACGGTAGCGACAAGGCTTTGTGTGTGCACGTGCTATGCGTTTTATGAAAAAGTGACATGATTATGGAACTGAATTTGAAAGTGCTAAATGATAAAATCTAGAAATATTACAACTAAATCACAACATTAAAGTGCTAGCTCAGGCAAATGTGAATGTATGTGCACCAGAACATCCACAAGGTGGAGACTGTGCATTAGAAATGAAAACGTTGACAATGAACTTCCCCCACCATAAAAGTGAAAGGCCACTATAATTAAGGTAAGTGTGTTTAAGCGCGCTTTATATGTGTACATGCACAAACTGCTCTAACCATTAAATAAAAACAGACATTTGAATGTGCAAGAATGCGATTAAATTGTTGTATATAAAACAGACACGCACTAACTCCTCTGCTACCCTTCGACTTGTTTTTAATATATTTTGCGTTGTGAGCATTTTGTTATTTCCAAGGCCATTAGTGCTGAATTGTTGTGGGTTTGTGTTGGCAGGCTGTCATTAAGTCTGTAGTGAGAGCCTGCAAAAGTGACAGTCTTGGGAACTGTAGGCTTTCATTTGCACTGACTGGACTACAGGCCTATCCACATGTGTGTGTTGTAATCGAGCTCCAGAGTGAGTGGATGTTTCAGTAATGACCAGTTTGTTGGCTCTCGGTGTGTAATAGCTGTCATTAGCAAGCAAAAGATAAAGATGGAGTAAATGATGGGTAGAAAGGTTGAGAGTGTTGCTCTCTCTCTCTCTCTCTCTGTGTGTGTGTGTGTGTGTGTGTGTGTGTGTGTGTGCATGTTGACAAAGGGAAGCTTTTTCCTTCTTAAATTGTCAGCCTATCATAACAATAGCCCTTAGCCATGTGTGTGTGTGTGTGTGTGTGTGATGTATGCAAGACAGGACTAAGTGTGGATAAGTCCACACAGTCTCTGGGGGTGTGCTACTAGGTTTGTGTGACTGAGTAGATTCAAAAACACATCAACCTGGCAATCTCTGCTTTCGAGGACATGCTCTGAGAGATGCTCTCCACAGGGGCCTGGGGTAAAATTGACCACACTTTTCAGACTTAACTTTGACCCAATACCTCCAGAGAGGGACCACAGTTGCCATAGTACCTGCCTCCTTCCATTGTTTTGGGAGACTGAGGTGATATCACCTCATTCCGCATGCTTAACCTGATAGTTGACTTCCATGACCCGCCGTGGCTCCTTGCCGCTTTGCATGTGATTTTGAGCTCAACAAGGTGAAACAGGGTAAAATTAGTACCTTGACATAAATGCAGTGCCCTAGTCAGTTAGAATTTCCTACAGGAACCCAAAAGCCTAAAGCCAGGCTTTAGTGAGTTGAGGGTTTCTCCAAATCCACCAAAGTTGGCTTGTACCCCTTTGGACACTCAGTGGTATGTACCATGGACCTGCCTGATCAGAGGTCACATGAAGAACATTCGGGATCATGACCAGCGATCTTACCTGCATCAGGTGGCATGGGTCCTCGAATTGGGACATCCAAAGCCTTACTCCCACACTCCATCACCAAATCAGCAGTCAAAACACAGGATTGTGGAGCTTGTTAAGGGAATGAACCACCATTTCTGGGCTATAAGAGAAGGGGAAGTGAGCAGAGTAGAAGGAGAAGGACAAGGTAGAAAGAGAAAGAGGTGATGGGATTTGCCTGCCCTGGATATGCTGCTGCCAAATGGTCCTCTGCTGAATCGCCTTAGAAAGTGAAGCCTGACTGTGGTACAGGGCCCTCTCCACCATTCCCTCTGGCTGTAGAGCAGCAGTTTGCTACAGTACAGTACCATGAGGCAATGATCAATGACTGCATTGTAGGTTGCTGTGCACCAATGTGTTCTCCGCATCTAAGTGCTATTTCTACGTATGTACTGTATGAGTTACAGGTATTACAAGGGTCCACAAATGCCAAACTCTCCTTGACAGTGTATATTCAACAACATTCCTAGGTTTTAGCACCAGCGTAAACCTACAGGTTCAGAACACTTGAGGAGGTGGAAGGTACATTTTTCTTCGTTGCACTTTCTGTAAATTATTTTTTCTGTGCATGCAGACACATAAGCAAGCGTAAGCAAACAGACACTGTCTATGGGAGGATGTACAGTAGAAATAAAAATCTGCATCAAATCAGGGGTTTCGACCTGAATTACTCATATAACTGGCAAGCAGAGACAACCAGAGATCTCTGTAAGTACTGATCAACATGCCTACTTTACTCAAAACACCATGACACCTTGCAAAAGACAACCTCTCGTCAGTTCCTGCAGTGTCCACACCAGAGCCCATGCAGCTGGGGCAGATTAATGTGGATGACCGTAAGAATTGGCATAGACACCATGCATAGTTATGCTTCCACCATGGCAGCACCCAATATCACTTTGCCCGATGCATGGCAAGACCACCAGCCAAAGCAGACAGGTGTCCTTAGGACAACTAAGCTTTCGTCAATAACTTACTCTATTATGGTGAGTAACAATCACTCGGTTCCTCACCCCATTTTCATGTTGATTGTTCAGATTATGCACTCAGAGGGCTATCTTGTATTACAGCATTGATTGGCTATCTACCACTCCATCATTGAGAGGGTCCAGCGTCAATGAAATACAACTACAAAATACAAGTTGCCATGATTGCAAACTCATACTTTTTAAATACCATGAAAGAAAAGAGGGATCACATGCTGGTTAGCACACTGGCAAGCTCAATTCCTCCAATAGCAATAGCAATTTCTCCAAACTACTTCTATTACTATAGCATCTACAACTATTGAGAACACCGAAGTGTACTCGCATTTACAAAAGTGAACACAGACCATAATGGAGTACCTTGTACTTCCATGTCTCCAGCCTCTGTAGAGTTCTTCTTTGCGGAAAAAAGGAGGTAACTCTTACTGTACTTTTCATTGGTTACCAGCTATGAATCAGGTCATAGTAAAAGAACATTATCTTCTGTCTTTGGTCCCTGCTGCCTTAGAACTACTCAGGGAGGATAAAATCTTCACAAAACTTGACCTCCACAACACCTACAATCTTGTGCGAATCCCTGAGGGAGATGAGGAGAAGACATCATTTAGCACCACCTCTGGCCACTACATGTAGTGTCTGATGCCATATGAGCTTTGTTTGGCTCCTGCAGTGTTCAAATTTTTCATAAAATGATGTGACGTGGGACAAGTTCATCATGACACACACTGACATCTACTTTCCAGATCTCCTCGAGCACATTCACAATTTCAAGAAGCTTCTGTCCTACCAGTTTCTGTCAATAGAGGTGTGATTTGCATGTTCATTGGCTCACCTTCTTATGTTAGATCACTAGAACTCAGGTGGTGCTCATTGATGAAGTGTTGGTGGTCACAGGATGGGCCATGATTAAAGAATCCTGCATTTATATAGCATTTCCTGAAGTTTGTCGACTCGTACCGCACCTTCATCCAAGATTTCAGCATGATTTCCACTATCCTTAAGGAAGGCACTAAAATGTTGAAGTCAATGCAACAGAAGATGGTGTCAGGGCAATTATTTTAAACAAAATACCTCCAGTGGTGTAGGCAACAGAAAGCTCCTGTTGTAAGCTGGGTTTTGAGAAGTGGCAGCGCACTGGCTGGCAATTGTCACTTGACCCATCTGTAATTCACACCAACCACAAGAACCTGGAATACATCAACACAGCCAAACATTTGAACTTGTTTGGTTTCATTTCCCACTTTCACATTGTCCTCACTCACATTTTTGTGTGTCAAACTGGGAGGTTGGCAGACAGATCAGCATCACTCCTCTGGGAGAAAAAGTTTGTACTGCCTCACCTCAGAGACTGACTCATCATAGAGCCCATATCTCTCAATACACAGCCTACCTGGACAACACCAGTCACATACTCCAGGTAAAATACTGTTGTCCTAGCATGCACCTAGACATCATTAGTTTCATATTATCTTGTTCCGCATGTTCACAAGCCAAAAGAGCCCTTCCAGCCAGAAAACTTACACCTCAGAGACCGTGGTCACATCTGACCACTGATTTCATCACAAACTGTCCCACTTTCAGAACAACATCATTTTCAAGGACATGATTGATCACTTTTCCAAGTCCTTGTGCCTCACCCCTGCCCAGTAATCCCACCACTTCACAGAAAACTGAGCTTATATTTCAGCCTGTTTTTAGGAAGCTGTTGTGAATGAATGGGGACACAGTGCACGTGTAGTGTCTGGAGGTGCTACACGGAGAAAATGGGGACCAGGCACAAGTTTTAGATTATATACAGTACACGTTTGAAGAAATTCAAAAAATGTGCAAAAATTAATACCGTTTTTATTTTTAAAAAGTTGACCAATCAATGTGGAAAAATGAAGGAGAAATTCAAGAGGTTTACTGACCTGCATCCTTAGCAATCATGAAGCCTTTGTTGCTGAAAATAAATAAATAAATAAATAAATAATATCATAATTTTAAGCTTTATAACCTATTCTATTCTATTTTATTCTATTCTATTCTACTTGTAAAATCCATCCTTGAAAATCAATCCCCAATCTCTGTCTCCCTTGGCAACAGGTTATAATTCATGGTTACGAGGAACGGTTGCTAGGTGCGTTGCCAAGCTACAGACCCCTCTTCACATTGTGGCTATGTGGGAGGCCACAAGGTCCTTCATGATGGCAAGGCAATAAAGTTGGTTGGGGGGGTCAAAAAAGGGATGAAAAACAGAGATGCAAATAACGAGTTGAAACAATGTAGATGAGGAAGAATGAAGGAAAGACAACACCTTGTAGTGTAACATAAAAACAGTTAATGATAAATCACACTGTGTGTATAATTAGATAATAATCTATCGCTTGTAATGTATATGTTTGATCTTACCACTAAGCTGCGTCAGTAAAAAAAAGAAGCTGGGTGTTTCTACGCAATTATGATTTATTTGTTAGAAGTAATTTGCACAGAGATCAAAGAAACACAAATTGGACAAACATGAAGAAGTCAATACCAAACAATGTGTGAATATGTCTCCATGATTCATGCTCGTGCACTGTGCTGTATCTTTTATCTGTTCATATGATTAATGAAACCCCATTTCTGCGATTGTGTACTACATTGCACCCTACTGCAATGAGCTACTCTCACTTTCAATGCACACGGCTGTACTTCGTGATTAGCCCTTAGAGCACAAAAGCAACTTAGCTGCATTGCTGTTATCTCACACTTGTTTCCCATGAGTGTGTGACAATTCTGTGTCATGTGTATCACTGGTTAACAACTTTATAAACAAACTCATGCTTTTTTTTTTTTTTTTTTTTTTTTACACCTTGTCAGTCATATGTCCTGTTGAGATAATAATAATAATAATAATAATAATAATAATAATAATAATAATAAGCAATGGTTATATTTGTTTGAGCTTACTTTCTCAAGTATTTCCTCTAGGGGGCACTGGCTGTATGCTCAGTCATCATCACAACGGTAAGCATTTTAACTCCATCTCCTTCTTTTTCCCTTTCCCTAAGATTACTCCTTATGAAAAAAAAAAAGTACCATGCACTGAGTTCAATGAACTTTCCCCATCCAAGTGCAGCTGTATTTTAGAAACAGCTTGTCTTATCCTGAGGCCGTTCTCTGATATTTAAATGCTCCGTGTTGAAATAGAGCTTTCAAACAGCCATGGGAGCACACTCAATACAACATTTAAAATCACATTGTTGCAAATGGAATTATATATTGAATCAGGGAACGCAGTAGCGATTTATTCAAACAGCTTTCAAAAATTCAGTTCGTAAGCCACCATTAACGACAATATAATATTTATCGAGGATAAATATTATTGAGGTTTATTTAAATTCCATACAGTATATTGCTTATTTATTTCACATATGACCACTAAGGATAAAACTATCCAATATTAGATTATCCTTATGAAATAAACCTGTAATGAGTGGTTTTGTGAAATTCATTTAAATTCATTCAAAAGCATTAAGAACACTTGATTTACTTCTGAAGTAAATTACATGTTTATATTCCAGAGACAAGTTTTTTTCATATATGTTACGTATATACATATTAGTAAATTCACCATACACCAGTCAGCCATAACTTTCAAACATTAACATTAAACTATCCTACAGTAGGTCCTTGTGCCATCGGGGCAGATCTGGCCCATCAGGGTGTGGCTCCATGGGACCTCTGGTGGTGTGATTTCTTTTGGGATGTAGCACTAGATACTTTGGGTGGGGCCTTCATTGATCAGGCTTGTTTGTCCAATGGATGCTCAATCTAATGCAGATCTTGGAAATTTGGAGTCCTGGTCAATAAAGTTGAACTCTTTCCCTGCTATGCCCCATATGTGGTGGGCGTGGTGCATTGGGTGTTCTGGTGCCTTTCTATTATGGCCAATAATAATTTTTTCTGGTGCATTGGCTTTTCTGTGGGATCAGGCCAGGCATTCTGGCTTTTGTTCCCATCCTGTCACCAGTGTCCTACTGTATAATTGAGAATATGTATATAGACAATATTTGCCGCATATACTGTATGGCACAAATTCTTATGTGTCCATATATTACATTTCCATATGCACACACAGCACGTTGTTGCTGTAAACCATGTTTACATTGCATTTTTTAAATAATAATAAACATGCTCTACAAGTGTACTGTCTCTATATACATTATATACTTGTTAAAATCTGTATAAAAATGTTATATGTATGCACTATGAATTCTACCGCACAAGCACTGAAGCAGGATATTGCAACCGAGCTGCTTTACTATTATACTTAATATAAAACTCCACACTTTAAGTATGTTTTATTCAAATATCTGTGATGTGCTTAATGGTGCTGGTGCTGATTTGTTATTGGTTCTGTATTTTCATTATTCCAGTGAGAAGTTCGTAGTTTTTCTGCTACACTGGCACCGGGAGAAGACATTTCAAGCATTGTTACAATGATGTTTAATAGGAGCGAATAGAAAGAAAAAAATCTCAAACATCATCATCAGCCTTTGTTGTTAGCTCCTAAAAGCAAAAGAGCAAGAGCTTCTTTTGTTTCTCGCCATATTCCACGATGTCATACTGATGAAAAATCCAGGGTAGATGATGTGCATGAGTGTATTCGCAAAAGACTGTTAAAGCTTTGGAAGCTTTTGTTTGGGTAAATGTACAGATGAGTTTAGTGAGAGAGCTGGACAGATGAAATTACTAAAGTGCTCCTGCTTCACTTTCCGTCATTAGTAGGGTGGCTTTTTGGATAATCTTTGGAAGATCCTGATGAAAGATCTCAATTACAAATGAATATTGGATGCCAGTGATGTTTATCTAGACTTTAGACAAATATTTACACTGAATTACTTTTATTAATGTTAATTATAATGTCTTAGGCATCATATGCAGTGAATATGTGTACTGTATATGGATAACAAGAATAAAATATAATTGATTTTGGTGAATTTGGATTGGAATCTAATCAGCATTTTCTCCTTCTCTGCAGCTGCACACTTCAACAAACTTGACAACAAGAGGAAAACTTGGCAAGGAGAAAAGTGTAAACACATTTGGGCGTCTTTTCCGACACCGACACAGTGATGTGGAAATGTTTTGAGCTGGTGGCAGAAAGCAGGAAGCCTTAAGCAAAGGGTTAAACACATCTTAGCACTTTATTGCCCACCACTGTAGTCATAGCAACAAGTTAATAAGTAGCTTCTCTGATCTTGCTTTTTGTCACCGAGCAGGTTGCTAAGATACAAATCGAGTTCCGTAGAGACTTATGCAAAATAATAGAAAAGTAATTTATAGTGTTATAATAAAACATATTGCAGGGACTATCATAAAAAAAAAAAAGATATTCATAAAAGAAAAAAGCAGAATCTGAAAGTGAAGTTTAACAAGTGTTTTATTAAATGTTACCTAATAGCTGCTTTATATATTTTAAGTTATTTATTTAGAAGATGAATATTTTGGGAGGTTGCGGGGTAGGGAGGAAGAGAAATAGGTATGATGGTTCTCTTCTGGCTGTTGAGTGGTGCATTACTGAGCGCCCTCACTCATTTCACTCCTGTGGTGAAGCAGTAAAAAGAACAAGAGAGAGCGAGAGAGAGAGATAGAGTGAGAGCGAGAGAGCGAGAGAGAGACTTGCCTCGTGTTTGCATCATCCAGCTCAGGGCGGTGTGTGACGGTGTGCCCTCTTTTTCTTTGTTCAAACTCCTCTATCCGCAATGGCAGGGCGAGATGAATGTGATGCTGTAGGGAGCATATTTAGCTGAAGATTCTGCGGTATAAATTCCACAGGGTGGGAGGGATTTTAAAGCAGTTGGCACGGAATCTTCAAAAGCCAGCGTTGTTTGTTGTTGGCTTGAAAGAAAACAAAATTAAATTTGGTGGAAAAAAGGGTGTGCGTTAATGAATTTCCCATTTGTTCCCTGACAAGGATTAATTAAAAACATGTTTTTTTCAGCGTATGTAATTATCAGCAGGTAATATTTATTTATTTATTTATTTTGTTTATTTATTTATTTAACAAAACATGTCCCAGAGAATAGACCTTTGCTTCTGTTTTTAATTTGATTATCTATCTATCTATCTATCTATCTATCTATCTATCTATCTATCTATCTATCTATCTATCTATCTATCTATC
>JAQQZT010000038.1:27659766-27684439 GCA_030068275.1 Clarias platycephalus | reverse complement strand
ACAGAGCTGATAAACACACACACACACACACACACACACACACACACACACACACACACACACACACACACACACACAGGGACTTTGTTGCACTTCATTGATTGTAGAAGCTCTATTTTCTAAAGAGTGTGTTTCAGGTTGTACAGTGATGTTGCACAGAGTAATAAAGACACGCAAAATAAAAACAAATTAAAAAAATCTTTGTCTTTATTCATTATTTCACTCATACAGTGTGCTGTGAAAAAGTATTTGCCCCTTCCTTTTTTTCATATTTGTCACACTTAAATGATTGGGCTCATCAAGCAAATGTTAATATTACACAAAGATAACACGAGTAAATACAAAATGCAGTTTTTAAATGATGATTTTATTTATTAATGGTAAAAATAAAAACAGTCTGAACCTGCCAGGCCCTGTGTAAAAAAAAAAGTAACTGCTCTTAAACCTATTAACTGCTTGTGCCATCCTTGGTGGCAATAACAGCGATCAAGCGTTTATAATAACTGACACCTTTCACTTCGCTGTGGACGAATTTTGGCCCGCTCTTCTTTGCAGAATTTTTTTAATTCGGCCACATTAGAGGGTTTTCAAGCATGAACGTTCTGTTTAAGGATCTCAATCGGATTTAAGTCCGGAAGTCACGGCATTGTACATTAGCTTTATTATCTTTATTAAGACTCCAGTTACACAAAACTGTTCAGCCGCATAAAATTTTACAGTTTTACGCACCAGCTGACACTGGAGACTCCTTCCATAACGCTTGTAAAATCAACGTCTCATTGCAGAAAACTTCAGCACGTCCACAATGACACGGTTGTATAAGTGAAATGACATTTTACAGCAAATGTAAAGTTCATAAAATTTTCATAAGACTTCACAATCTGCAACTTTCAGTCTCACCTTTTAACATCGTTTGTTTGTATTTTACTTCATAAGTGAAAGACAGACAAGTATCATTTCCTCAGACTAATGCGCCTAATAAACTGTCACAAATCCAACTGTGTTACTTTAGAACGATACTGTATACAGATGAGACTGAAACGCTTTCTAATGCATGTTTACTGAAACAGCTACAGCTAATAAACTGCTTCCTCCTTATCTAGGCCACAGATCCATCTGTAGAGATGTGCGAAGTTGTGATGTCAGTAATGCTATTTACGTCACCGATACGTACAGTATACGTTCACTGCTCTTCAGTTGTCTCTCCATTTCTGTTGGTGTGTGAAGGAAAAGCTTCACCACTAGGGGACAATCTGTGACTGATCGTATACTCAAGTGAGTCAATTCATTCGACTCAGCTCAATGAATCGACTCTTTCGAATCTCTTTTTTTCCTTTAAAGATGATTGTGTGAATTTCTACCAACACACACACACACTTTGGCAAAAATGAGCAAAAATGTTTCCTGAGCTCTTTTGGCTCACATGACCTCCACTTTTAAATGCAAACCTGCTGCTTTGACACACACACACACACACACACACACACACATACTGACCATACTTCTCAACATCTGCGAACAAGTTAATGACTCAATCCGGATGAACCACCCTGTCTTCTAACAAATCACGAGGATATCAATAATAAGACTTTATTATTTATTACTTAAAAACACTTCCTGAGCGGAATAGCCAACACACACTTGCAATCATTTACACACACACACACACACACACTGTTCCATTATAGCACAGCCCATAAAGACTGAAAGAGTGCCCATGGGTGTGTGTTTTTTTCTTCTTCTTTTTTCTTTAAGGAATCTCAGAATCGATCCAGATTTAACTGGAATTTTTTGCAGGAGTCGCATCTGGCGTGCAGAAGAAAGGTAGAAGGAAAGATCCAGGGATGTGTAAAGCAGCCAGCAGTTGTACGCTGTAAGAGTAAGAATAGAGATTTTTCTTTTTCTGGGAAATGACTACAGTAAAACAAATACAGCGCGTACGCCAAGACGTGTCTGGCGTCTGAAAGCTGCTTCTTCAGTTTCACACACTTTCTAGATAACGTTGCTAACAAGCACATGAAGTTTAGCATGGGACATCCCTAGCATTCAATATTAGCCCACACCCCTTATCTGTCTAATTCATACTGTAAAGCAAAGGCTCCAGACTGCCACCTTGGCTCAGGTTTTCATATTTTGGCTGCTCTGAAATTTGAAAGCTATTTTTATTTATTTATCCCCCCCCCACCCCCCCCAGATTTTCTCCCTAATTTTAGTCGTGTCCGATTCCTCCCCGTCACTAGGGGGCTCCACATTAAGGCTACTACTCCACCTCAGTCGGGAGGGCCGAAGACTATCACGTGTTTCCTCCGAACCACGTGACGCAAGCCAACCACATCTTTTCGAACTACTTACTCACGCCCCGTTGGGGGCGGAGTAACACACTCGGAGGACAACGCTATCCGCTACTTGCGCTTGCGTGAGCTCACAATCGAACCAGCGATCTCCGGATGATAGGGCGAGCGCTTTACCACTGCGCCACTCGGAGGCATTTGAAAGCTATTTTATCTGAATATTTTTATTCTCATTTGTTGTGTTGCGTGTTATATCAGGAACATATCAAGGCGTCGTGCTGCACTTTATTTTGCTTTGTTCACATACAGTACCTGACTCAGATGGATTGGTGGATGTCTGGATGCGTTTGGAGAAGAAAGGATGGCTAGGCATAGGGATGGATGGATGGATGAACAGATGTAAGGATATGAATCTTTTGCCCAGTAAAATAAAATCCTGATGTCTGTAGTGCGGCAGGTGGTAGTATTCAGAACGACTAGCATGAATGATGATTGTCCAGTTAGCGCACTAAGCATATTGTCTAACGTAAACATAACATCTATGTGTTATTTAATAAATCTTTCGTTAATTGATTCAGTTAATTGAATTCATACAGTAGGTGAGAATTTCTTCACACTTATTAGTAAATTATTTAAACCATAAATGGTCCACAGTTGCTGAAATACTTAAAAAAGATACTACAGATTTAGCAGAAAATAAAAACCTGTCTTCCATAGCATCACTGTGACTTCTTCTTTTGATTTTGTGTGTGTTTGGTGCAATACCGCCACCTATTGGGCTAAAGTGTACAGCAGGACATCAGCATGAAAAAAAAATAAAGATTATCACTTTAAACAATCAACACAGCATTTCAGTGTTTATTTGATACTTTTATTAGTTTGTAATACTTAAAACCTCTAAGAAATATAGCTGCTTGAGAGACAAATCACAATGCACAAAAAATCAATCGAAACAAATCCCCAGTGTACCTGCGGCTCTAATGAACAGAGACGGTGAGGTGAAAATACAAGCTATCCAGGTCTCAGGAGGTTAAGGTTCTGAACCCCCTTCTCAGATTTTACAGGAAGTACTAGCACAGAGCTCAGAGTTCCTGAGAGGCCTCATGGGCACCTCGGGAGATCGGGGGCATTCAGCTAACTAAACGGACTAAAGCTGTAACTTGTGTACCAGCTCCGCTCTGCTTTTCTCCATGATGATTTGTAGGATCAGTCTGCTGCTTCACGTCACCACTATGGACCGTGAACAGACCTAACATCTGTTCTGAATTTGTGACTTGGACAATAATGTATTACGTGGTGTTTTTTTTATTATTTTATTTTAACATTCTGTTTTCATTATTGACATTTTTCAATCAATCCATGGCTTCATTTTCGCTAATCAGATCAGGGAGAGTCATTCAAATTAAAATCCTGTGTGTGTAAAGTCTGTGAAATCTTTCCTAACCTTTCAGCCAAAATATTAAAATAAATGCATGCAGTTCATTCAAACACAGCAGGACCTGCTCCAGAAACCACAAGAGTTTGGATTTACAAAATTAGAACTGCTGAACTGTGGATGGTTTTTAATTTGTGATATATGTTTAGTTACAGTGTGTATGTTTAGTGATATATGTTTATGTTTTTGGTTCAGGTGCTGTCATGCTGTCAGCATACAGACGATGGGCAGCTAGATGATGAAGTCTGGATTGGGTGGTCCAGGTTTGACTCTGGGGTCCAACTGTGGAAGAAATACACAATAGTACTGTAATTCTGAAACTCCTCATCTGGCCACAGCTTTAATCAGTTAACCAATGTTTTATTTGATCCTACTATCTGCTTTTCTTCTAGCATTACAGGCACACACATGGGGTGTGGACTGCATGGTGTGGTCCAGCGTGTGACTGTGTGTGTTATGTGGTATGTTATATACTTAATTAACTGATTTTATAGCAAGCTGTGTCTTGTTAATCCCAGAAGCATGGCTATATGAGCTGCTTCAACAAATCCCATTCTATTTCTCATTTTCAACACGTGTCATTTTTGGCTCTACATGCTCAGACTGTCTCCCACAGATCAACAGGATCTACACTCCTTCATTAACACACCTTTTTTGTTTCCATACAATCTGTCACCTACTCCTATGACTGATGACCTGAAGAGGCTCATTTTCGGTTTGCTAATGTCTTGCTCTCTATAGCCCTGTTTAGAAGATCTCCATCATAAAGATGTCTGTCCTTGATGAGATCTCCAAATGTCTGGCCATGAAAGATGGGAAAATATCAACACTGTGCTAAACTTTAAGCAATTCTCCAGATGTGGGATTCCCAAAATCCTAAAACTGTCAAACATTGTTTGGTTTGATTTAGAAAATCTCAGGTGCTACTGTAAAAGTCTGGATCAGGACCTGCGGCATCTTCAGTAATGAATAATGTGGGATGGGGAATGAAAGATGCGGTGCAGGTCATAGGAATACTTCAGTTTAGCTCAAAGCATTTTTATTGCCTTTGTTGGTTTTGGACTGGAATTTGATTTTAAAGTAAAGACTAAACAGATAACTTGGACAGAAACCTGCTTGGTTCAGGGAATCCCAGCTGTAGGGATGATACATCACTTATGGGTTTAGATGGTGCTAAGGGCCAACTATGTCACATGGGCTGGCACTGTAAAAATACCCAGGCCAAATACGGAACCCTGGAATCTTCAAAGAATAATCAGCCATGACCAGTGCTTATTGGACTTGTGAAAATGTCTGGAAATGTAAGATAATTGGGCCTAATACAGAACCCTGGGATCTCCCAAGATCAACACCCCAAGACCAGTGCTGATTTGATTTACGGCAATGACTGGCATTGTAAAATAGCCAAGTCTAGTACAGAACCCTGGGATCTCTGAAGAACAGCTAGCTAAGACCAGTGCTGATTGGAGATACAGGAACAACTGGCATTGTAAAATACCAGGGGCCTAGCAGAGAACCCTGCTAGTGAACACACTAGTAATGGTACATGTAGTATCCATGCTAATAGATCTTATTTTTAACTATAAAATGAATTTCTGCATTACTTTGTGTCTACATTCCACAACCCACCCGCTTGGTCGAACTAGGGATTGCGAAGGTATTTAGGAACTTATGATTTTCACCAGCAGACATTTTAACCGCCCCCCACCCCACCCCCCATGTCCTAAAACACAGATTTTATTTGTTCAATCATATATATAAATGCTCTTCTCGCCACATGAAGTTTCTGAGAGGATCAGCCAGATTCCTCCATCTGTGAATGATCAGCCCAGGAAGTCCAGAGCTGCAGGCAGAATGTCTTCTCGTCTTTTGGACCATCTGAGCTAGCAGCACTGCTAAAACCATCACACTCATCCTCCTGTTCTCCACTCGTTCCTTCTGTAACTGTATCTGATCCCACCATCCACCCCTGTGGTTCACCAGACCCCCGATCCTCAGCGTAGTTGTGCGGTGGCCGTGAGTCAGAGAGACATCACTGTTTCCAGTATGAGACAGGAAGTGGAGATGTGGGAGAAGTTCAGCAGAATCACAGAGAAAACATATTACAGTCTATCTATCTATCTATCTATCTATCTATCTATCTATCTATCTATCTATCTATCTATCTATCTATCTATCTATCTATATAATTTCTGTCTGTATTATAATACAATCCAAAATATGACCTCCTTCATAACGGCTCTAATCTGAGGTGCTGTTTGTTAATTGGTGATTTCTGAGGTTGGTAACTATAAATGAACTTCTCCTCAGCAGCAGAGGTAAGTTTGGTCTTGCTTTTCTGGGATGATCTTCATAAGAGCCAGTTTCATCATGGTTCTTGATGTGTTTTTAGAAATGCACGTAACAATACTGTTCTTGTAAGAACTGTTCCCAAACAGCTGGCCTTTGTGTCTTAATATAACAACTTGGCCATATATATTTTTTCGTAGTTTTAAGAAAAATCCAGTATTGTTCTAGAATTTCGGAAATTAGTCGAAACTTCTGCATGGTATTAAATACAAACATACTATACATACATAACTGTATATAGACTGATATACATTATAACCTATGCAACGTTATACCTGATTTAATGTGATGGGTCACAATTTTCCTTTTCTCTACACAGATCGATGTGCCTGACACTATCCCAAATTGCGTGCCTTACAACTGCACTTCATTCTTGGAAAACAGCAACAGAGAGGATTGAAATGCAACTTTATATCAACATGATAAATGATTATGTCTCTATAAAATCATTAAAAAAAACAACAACAACAACAACAACAAAATGATCTAAGGAAAAAAAAAAAAAAAGACTCTAAAGCGCTACAGAAGTAAAGCTTGGTTTTGGCATTCATCCTGCTCCTATTTCTAGGGTAAAATGGCTCTTCCTATTCCTTCGAGTGATTTATGCATCCACTTACACTTAACAGTCACTTGACCACTGCCCTGAATGCCCAGATTGACAGCACACTGTAATGATCCATTAACCGAGGGGTTAATCAGTTACCGATGATCAGTCTCTCATCATTGCCTCTGCACACAAAGGTTAGTTGAGTGTTCGCACACAGTCAGTGCGTGTCCTTGCAAATGCCTGGCAGTTTACTTCTTGAGTGTGCCATAGAACAGATGATCAGAATTGACAAAAGGTCAACCTCTGCAATGTCGGCTCGCCTGAACCACCGCTCCGCAGAGGTCGTTATCAGGTGTGATGACATTGCTCTCCAGCGACTCAGGTGTTCCTCGCACCACCCGAATCATTGGCCCCGTATTTCATTATTATACGTTTATCAGTCTCTAAATCAGAATGGGATGAGAAAGAGATTGAGATATAAAAAAAGAGAGCAGTGCATCATCACTTTTCATTTTGTATTATGGAAACTATGCATCAGAAATCACGAATCACAAATTCAAAAAGAAAATATTATAACCATGAAATGTGGAAATAATAATAATAATAATAATAATAATAATAATAATAATAATAATTATTATTATTATTATTATTATTATTATTATTATTATTATTAAAAGGTCAATGTGTATGTGTATATCCTCATATCTCATATTTAAGCATGTGCAAAAATATATATGTATATACAGTAATTATAGATCTGTTGTATCATTTTAAAATAATAATAGCACCTAAATCTTTTTAATAAGTGAACATTTTCAGAATTGTATTAATAACGATTTTAATTACTAATATTTATATGTTCCTATATTATTCTTATATTAAATTGCACTAAATGCATAGATTTGAGCTGCTTAAAAATGTATGCAATTGTTATACATTACCATTTAATTTGACCACCTTTAACTTTGATTATGGTGCACGATGTGTTGTCCAATTCATTTGGCAAACAGTTTTCTCATTCTCCTTTCACAATCCGAGTCCTGGAATATGGCCGTGCCATCAGGGAAGAAACTCTCCATTGATGTGATAACCTGGTCATTCAGGTCGTCAGCTGACTTCATTAAAATTTTATTGCCAGGTAACGTTGCTGAGTCTAGACCTGACTGGCTGAAGCAACCTCAGATCATAACACTGTCTCCAGAGGCTTGTACAGTGGACACTATGCATGATGGGTGCATCGCTTCATGCTCTTCCCTTCTTACCCTGACACGCCATCACTCTGGAATAGGGTCAGTCTGGACTCATCAGATCACATGACCTTTTTCGATTGCTCCAAAGTCTTCTAAATCTTTATGCTCCCTAGCAAACTGAAGCCTTTTCTGACTTAATAGATCAGTCGCACTAACAATGCTTTTCTTATGGCCACACATCTGTTTATTCCCAATTCTTTGAGTTCTCTTCACATGTAGAAACGTTCTTATGTTTACTACTACACATAGCTCAGATTTTTACTGTCTTTTTATTGTTTAAGTGACCTGCATGCATTATTTTTTTTTCTGACCATATATTTGCCTTTTAGGTTTGAAAAATGTGAACCCAATTCCTGTCATCTCCTTTCTTGTGTTCTTAGCTTGATTCAGGCCTACAGTATAATTTGACCAGAATTTGAACCGAAACAGCAACTTTTCTGCTTTGATTTCTGTTGTCCAACAGTATACATTTTGAAATAATGTATAATGAAATAAATGATAAAATAAATAAAAATTGAAATAAAAGAAAATAAAAGAAAGTAAAATAATATAAACAGCTCTTTACAGTGAACTTCTTCCTCATGAGAGAACAATATGTATGAGAGTTTGATTCCATGCCTTCAAAGTTTGCATTGCATGACATCATGCTTTCCTCCCATGGTTCATCTCTGACCTCCTCTCGGCTTTGCACTTATATTTTCTTTTTTGCCTTTTACAGATATCTCTTACTGATTTTGTAAAGGAATTATAGATCATTATTAGTATTTAACTAGTAAAAAAGATTAATATGGAAATAATAGTAGCACAAACTAACAAGCTAAAGAAATGTTCATGGAAATCACTTTGCATTAATGTTAACTTGGTCATAATTTACCACATTAGTCAACATTAACATTTAAAAACTAACTATGAATAATAAATAAAATTAAGTGCCAAAGTAAGTTCGTGTAAAAGAATTCATGTTTGCAAAAATGTTAATCAAATATACCTGCATAATTGTATATGTATTAAGTCACTGACTACACAACAACTCTTTAAAAATAACATTCTATATAGTACAGTATGTTTCAAATACCTTCCCAAGTCTTATTCAGAAATGTAAATGTCACTGGTGCAGTATGTTTATAATGTAGTCTTTGGATTGCCATACTGTAAGTAGCTTAGTCTTGTTAGTTCTGTGCAAATGCAATAATTACTTTCACATTGTATGAGATGATCCCAATAAATTCTTGGGTAAATTTAATAATAGACTGTTCAATAACATGTTTTACATCTCAACATATATAATGAAGATCCTATAACAATAATCCTAAAATAAATGTCTACACTGGTGCCAGCATCATCAATCAGGATTTAGGATGATTTATCTATTTATCTGTCCATTAACACGATCAGCTTTAGGTTTGATTAGAGCACAGAATTTATCACCCCTTGATAAATAACAGACTTTGGTGATTTTTTTTTTATTGAAAAGATGTTAACACAGTCTCTCTTGGAAATGTAAAAAATGCACTATATTTTTTCTGCAAACATTGATGTATAGTTACTTCTTATGCCATAAATTGAACAAAAATAAAAACATTATTATGGCACTGTGCAAAAGTTTAGGCACCCCATGAGTTCCGGAGTCTCAGATTCTTTTTACAAGGATTCAGACGTTAATCAGCTCGTTAGATCTGATGCATGGCAACAGCTGTCATTAGTAAATGCCAATTTCAAAGCTCTACAAATACTTTGACTCTTCAAACCTTGTGCACACACTTGCAGACACTCAACAAACAACAAAACACTCTAAGCAGCCGTGTAAGACTCTGAAAATGAAAGTTATTGATGGCCACAATGCTGGAGAAGGCTACAAGAAGATAGCAAAGCGCTGTCAGCTTGCAGTTTCCACAGTGAGAAATGTAATTAAGAGACGGCAGTTCAGGGGAACTGTGGAGGTCAAGTTGAGATCTGGAAGACCAAGAAAACTCTCGGAGTGAACTGCTCCTATGCTGGTCAGAAAGACAAATCAAAACCCCCATTCAGCAGACTCAGGAGTGGTGGTGGACCGTTCCACAAGACCTTCATGGAAGAGTCAGCAGTAGAAAACCTTACAGTACCTGCATCCACATCATAAAATTCCAACGTCAGAAGTATGCAACTGAACATCTACAGAAGCCTGATGCGTTTTGGAAACAAGTGCTGTGGACTGGTGAAATTAAAATAGAACTCAATCAGCAAAGGCATGTTTGGAGAACAAAAGGAGCAGCATTTCATGAAAAGAAAACCTTGCCAACTATTAAGCATCGGGGTGGATCTATCATGCTTCGGGGTTGTGTTGCAGCCAGTGGCAGGAAACATTGCACGGGTGGAGGGAAGAATGGATTCCACTAAATACCAGCAAATTCTGGAAGCAAACATCACCATCTGTAAAAAAAGCTGAAGCTGAAAAGAGGATGACTTCTACAACAGGACAATGACCTTAAACATACCTCAAAATCCCCTATGGAATATAACCTCAAGAGACGCAGGCTGAAGTTTTTGAAATGGCCTTCACAGGCTCCTGATTTAAACATCACTGAAAATTTGTGGGTAGATCTTAAAAGAGCTGTGCATGCAAGACGACCAAATAATATTATAAAACTAGAGGTCTGTTGCAAGGAAGAATGGGAGAAAATCCCAAGTACAAGACTTTTAGCTGGCTATAAAAAGCCTTTGCAAGCTGTGATATCTGCCAGAGGAGGTGTTACTAAGTACTGATTATGTAGGGTACCCAAACTTTTGCACAGTGCCACAATAATGTTTTATTTTTTATCTTTTTTTTTTTTTTTTTTTACATAAAAAGTAACTATGCATCAATGTTTGCTGAAAATATTATGCATTTTTTCCATTTCCAAGAGGAAAAAACATCTTTTCAATTAAAAAATGACCCAAATCTGTTATTTATCAAAGGGTGCCCAAACTTTTGCATAAGACTGAAGTGGCCAGTTCATGTGTGAAAATGATTCCTCATGCTCCCAGAAGCACTCTTTCACAATGTGTTTCCTGGTCTATGCCTGTGCCATCAGGGAAGAAAGACTCTATACGTAGATGTGATAATCTGGTCATTCTGGACATTTTCTTTTTGTCTTTCTCCTGTGAGCCCCATCACATTGTGCGAGTATGAAAATGCTCTCTACTACGAAACATGGTCATGGTTTTTACTTTTGATTAAAAACAGTAGCCACGCAGTGTTGACTGTGCAACTTCACCAAGTGTTTAAGTCATCTCCATTCATGATTACATTTTTTACCAACCACATTACTTTTACAAAGTGGATGGTTCAGTACAATCCTTCCAGTTGATGATAATGTTTATGATAATTTAAGGGTTATTAACCTGATTCCCTTCACTTCAAATCTCCTTAGTTGTTTTCTTTGCTTTGTCAACTCCTTTTTATTAACTTTATTAAACTTTTTTTTTTATCAACCAGGCCATGTATTTTACTATTGGCGGCACGGTGGTGTAGTGGTTAACACTGTCACCTTGCGCCTCCAGGGTCCGGGTTTGATTCCCGACAAGGCTCAATTCCCGTCTCTCTGTGCATGGAGTTTGCATGTTCTCCCCGTGCTTGGTGGGTTTCCTCGGGTACTCCGGTTTCCTCCCACAGTCCAAAGATATGCAGGTTAGGCTAATTGGTGTTCCCAAATTGCCCGTAGGGTGTGAGTGAGTGTGTGTATGTGTGTTTGCCCTGCGATGGATTGGCACCCAGTCCAGGGTGTACCCTGACTCGTGCCCTAAGCCTCCTGGGATAGGCTCCAGGTCCCCGTGACCCTGAACACAGGATAAAGTGGTATAGAAGATGAGTGAGTGAATGAGAATTTTACTATTGCTACTACTGAATTTGTTGGTGTCCTATGAGTTTCGCATCCTCCTTAGCTTTAATTATTGGCTTCATAGCAGCGGTCAAATTTAAAAATACATTTTAATGAATAATTCTTGTTTAGGGCTATCATTAGTAGCAGTAGCATTAAATTGAAAAGACATTATGTGGTGCAAGACCGCTGATCTCAATTACCAGCCAAAGAATCTGTTTACAATTTATCGTTTTCATTGGGCCGGTATAAAGGACTGCAAGTAGGTCAGGAAGTATTAAGATGTATATCAGTGCAGTGTACTATATCTCTAGTCTTAATCAAGATCGTTTTGCTGCTTTAACATTCCTTTGCATCATTATCTCCACACATTTCTTTATTCCTTGATAAGCCTTTCTTCCAAAACTTCCATCAATACTCGCCCTGCCAAAAATCTGCCACACCTGGGCTGTTGCCACGGCAACATGACCCCTGACAATAAGCACCCTGTATGACATTCAGTGCTGCACAACTCCTGATTAGATATTGATTACACTTTTGTGATACATAATAGGATCAAATGGATTGAGAGGCTTTGCGTGTGTCTGGATCTCTTGGCTTCTGATTGCCATTTATTTATAAGCTGTTGTTATTCTTGAATCTGCATTTTAAGAAAAGAGTGGAAGTGAAAAAAAATATATAAAATAAATAAATACTTTTATTAGGAGTCTCAGAAATAAAACTCCACTAGGCATAAGACTAGTAGTCCAGGAACAGTTGAAATACCATGGAAAATACCATAGCAATTAAAAGTTCAATTAAAATAAAAAATAAATAAATAAATAAATCTCACTCTTAGTCTATACCACTTTGTCCTGTATAGAGAGTCTCGGGGGCATAAAGCCTATCCCAGGAGACTTAGGGCACAGAGCAGGGTGCACTCCAGATGGGATTCCAATCCATCACAGTAAATAAACAAATAAAACTGAGGTTTTGTTTGATATCCTGAGAATCAACTTGGTCAATTTATCATAAAACTTTTGTGTGCACTCTCTTTTCAACCTTCCTTTTCCAAGACTTTTGGTCGTCTTTTGTTCTGATCCAAAATCGGTGATAGATCAAGCATCAGTAGATCAATAGTACAGTTCACAACCATCCTGTCAGTGGTTGACGTCCATACTATATACAGTATAGTAAAGAGATATAACGAGGTGCATAATAAAAGTAAACATGCGCTGGGCACTGCCTTTGCAACCTTGAGCAAGGACCCTGAACTGAATGTTACCCCAGTTTTCTTCCCTATGGACAGGTTTATATTAGGTTTATATTCTGTGAGTGTGCTGTCAAAGTAAACACAAAGTGACTTCTAAGTAAACAAAAGAACCTCACATTTATATTTATGGGGATCATAGGTCTATACTTCACACAGTCCTTTGGTCCCTTAGTGAGTTCTTTTGCTGTTGTAGAAGAGTGAAAGTATAGGGAAACCTCAGGTGTCACACTTGGGTTGTGATAAGATTGAAATTATTATAGTGTATGTTTATTTTTTTTTACTTTTGCCTTTAGCATTGTGATGTCCAACAATCAATCATATTTAATGAGGTGCAATGAAGTCACTTGTGATTTTGAAGAATAACAGAAAACAGTTATGAGAGTAAAAACTGTCTTTATTCCTCTATAGTCTTTATTCCTCTATACACTCCCCTGCTACACTAACGCACTTATCCCAGTGTCTCACTAGTGCTTGGATCCTATCAAGATAGAAAGCTTTCTCAGTACACCAGAGCCATGATACAGTAGGTCTGCCTGCATCACGTCTGAAACTCTGGCCTCCCAGGAACTCTTTTTAATTAATACTTTGCATTAATTTATCATTCTGTGGTCAGCACATTATTACAAAATATATTAAAATTAATTACATTTTTTTTTTTTTTTAAATACCCCTGAATGAGTTGCATTTTAATGTTTCAAATTGAAATTCTAAGTTTGTTGTTTTAACCTTTTTTTAACCTAGTTGTGCCAGTGGGGTTTAGCTCTGGTGTTATCTGTACTTAAAAAGAGCTTTAGTCCTTCAGCCTGCCCAGCTCCCTCACCTCCTCATCTGTACTCAGTGCTCAAACAGATCAGTTTCCGAAGCCTCAGCTTTCATGCTAATACTGTTGTCAAGACCGTCTTCACTTTGTATTTGTTCAAGTAGCAGAGCAGAGACTCTGGTTAATCAGCACAACCGCATTATATAGCTGTATTGTATTCTGGGAATCCAACATCTTCACTACTTTAAAACTTTAAAACCATTAACGTTAAAAACACCTAGGTTTTGGGTTCCCCTTGGGTCACCAGGACTGGTCTGGCCCCTCGGAGTGTGACTCCACACGACTTCTTGGGGTGTGCTGTGCTGTCTGGCACCTGGACCTTAGTGGCAGATTGTTTGGGTGCTGTGGGAAGTCTGTGGATCAGCATTGTTTGTCTGGTGCATCCCATGGATGCTCAATCAAATTGGGATCTGGGGACTTTGGAGGCTGGATCAACAACTCTTCGCATGTCTGTAGGGCACTGGGTGTTCTGATGTCTTTCTGTTGTGTCCAGACTTTTTTTGGGTGAGTTGTGTTGCATTGTGTTGCACCTTGGGTGCCCATGATTCTGTTGCACGTTAATGTTATGCCTGATCAGTGTATAAGTAATACATTTTGACTGCATATATATATTTTTGAGACATGTTTAATGCATTTCTGCTTAGAGTCCTTCTTTATTGCTACCGTAGATACCCACTAGGTGCGAAAACAACCATTCGAGGAACCAACGGCGAATATGCAAATATATATACTGTATAAATACTGTCAGACTAGCTAATCATTAAACATGCCGTGGATTCACCCTTAAGTATATCCTGCGGAAACATTTGTTTTCGCTAACACGTGCATGTCAAAACCGATACAATCTCCTTCTGAAAACTTCATTTATATTCCCTTCACATGTTATCAGTGACCTGAGGGACAGGCAAGACATTCTTCCATTTGAGTCCAATTTCCTCCCGCTGACCTTTCCCCTCAAAGCAAACACTACATTGTTTCTGCTGCTTTAACACACAGGGTATCAGCGACGCGCTCGGAGTGTGTGTGCCACGGGCGGTGGCATGAATCAACTCGGTGGGGGGGGGGATGGAGCGTAAGACAGAACAATGTTATTGCGTGGCCGTTAAACTAACAGGCTGCAATATTTGTGTGCATCGTGTAATAAATAATATATAAAAGTGTTCACGTACATACAGGATATTACACATGAATGTATGGAAATATTATTCACAATAGTTATTCACATGTTTATATGGTTTAAAGTGTCCGTTTACATAATCAGACTTAGTATTTTACAGATGTGTACATTTTTATCAGAAAATGCCTTAAAGTGTATTTATAAACATTTATAAATATTTATAAATATTATAATGTGCTTAATTAGTGCTTGTCAATCAAAGTAAATTTGTTCAAATTGTCACTGTTTCTAAAAAAACGCACAGCGTGTATGAGAATGTGTGTATGTGTGTGCGTGTAATCATTGTTCCCTTCACTTTAATCAATTCACCCTTCAACCCTCTCGTACTCCTGCTTCCATTTATTATGCATTATTCGCCCTTTCTAAACAATTTGCTCCCAACCCTTTCGCCTAATTTGGTATTCAGATGTGCTTAATGATATTATCTCAATTAATACAATGACACATGCTAAACGCATTCTGTGTATAATGTGAGTAATACATAAATAAATAAATAAATAAATACCACCACCCATTCTCCAGCTGTACAAAACCAAAGGCAGTTCCTCCTCGGGCACAGGCGACACTTCGCTCCGAACCGGGAGGCAGCACCAGAGTCAAACAATCAGACGAAGGAACGGAAAAGGAGCCGTGCTGGTCTACAGGACTGTGCTTTATTTTTAGCCTAAGCAGAGAATATAATGATCTAGAGCTACACGGTTCAGGAGCAATGAGGGAAAAAACAGCCCATATGCAGAGAGGATGGGCTCGTGCCGATGCTATTTTACAGCTTTTGTATTCAAGAAATAAAAGAAAAAATTTGAAAAAACATAACTTTTGTATTTAAATTTATAAATAAGGTATTTCCACAAAAAAAAAAAAAAAAAATGAATAAAGAAACATTTAACACAAATAGAAAATAATAATTATAACAAGACATGGATCGAGAAGCAGGGAATGCAATAGTTCATTTCTTACAGAAAACACATTTTTCATGTTCTCCTCTGAGTCAATTTGGCAACTGTACTGTAATAAGTAGTTGGTCCTTATAGTGGCACTGAAACACAAAGGGCCTCTGCAAAGCCCAAACACAGAGGCAACTATACAACACACTGGCATAGAGTGGTGAGTTTCTGATGTGTAGGTAGCATCATTGGGGAAAATGTGCTGGATTTAAGGCAAAACACCCCTCATAGTTTTGTTGACTATTGTAAGTGAATTCGAGCAGCCGCTCGTCTGCGCTCTCGGCTACTGACATCTCGACTTCGTCCACAGCTATGAAAAAAAAGATGAGTCAAATATAAAGTTTATGCATGTTTTTTTTTTTTTTCCTCTCCTGAATTCGATGAGATTAGAGCCGAACAGCAGAACAGTACAGACTGAAGCAGAACAGACAACAGAGGTGATGTCGTGAATAGTAACGATTCCAGCCGGGTAAAGATTTCAAGGCATTTAAGATTAGAAACAAAAACAAAGCATAGAACTCCCAGACATCCTTTTATGATTTCATGGTTTCTATTTTATCGTACAATTTACATAGGTTACCCCAGATTGTTTTTTTTTTCCTCGAAAGATGACCACATAAAAAATAAACAAATAAATAAAAGTTGCGGTGAATAATAATAATAATAATAATAATAATAATAATAATAATAACCCGATACTGCTATAGATTTCAAGGCAAAATGTTTGATTTTTGATATTTGTTATAAAAAATCATGATTATGAGCAGATATCCTTGCATGATTTAATTCTCTCTCTCTCTCTATCTCTCTCTCCAACCTCTGCTTGATTGTAAAACCTTTTGTGACTCTGGGTTTCATGAAACATCACTTCAAAAACACAACATAACAAACAATTTAGGTCATCAGAGATCTCGACAACATGAAAAAAACGGAGAACATATCAAAATCAGTCAATCAATAGAATTTGCTGCCATACATACAGTATAAAATTCATTTGAACATAAATAAAAATCAGTCTCGATGAAATATATATAATATGTATATAGATTTTTTTTTTCTTCCAGAAATATTTTAGACCAGTATCTCTCATGTAGACCAGAAAGAAGAAACAGAATTGAAAAATATGCTATGTTGTATTTACAGTTCCCGGGAAAAGAGCAGGTTTGCGGAATCGGACGGGATATAAAGAGAATGCTATAGAAGGGAGACGAGGACAGCTTGGTCTCAGTCTCGATGACACCTGCTAATGCAGTCTGTGCCTGGTGTACATCCGCGTACATACGTACGTATCGCTCTACGCTCGCGTTTAAACTACTTGCTACACATTGACATCTCGTTTAACCCTCGGAGGTGTTCCATGAACTACTGTACTTTGCAACATGTGTCCTAATGCACTCTCCTGGCGTCTCTCCTTTAACTTCATAGCAGTACAATTAAAAATATCTTCAAATAAAAGATTTAATTTTTTTTTTTTTTTACCTTTCTTTATCCGAGCTATTAGAAATATCTGTGATATTTATATATTGTTAACACAGACACATAAACCCCCTGTCGTATCCTTAGGGACGCTCCTGACAACGTTTTTATCATTTTTTTTTGTTTGTTTGTTTCATATTTACAAAGTTTTTTAAAACACTTGTTACATCCTCTTGGTTATACAACCGATTGGCACCATCCAGCAGCTCTCATACAGATCTTCATTCAGATGCAGTAATCTCTAAATAGAAAGCTTAGGCTTTGAACGCATACAGTAAATCATTATTGTATTTTTTTTTTTTTTTTATTATTTGGGAGGTGATGACATTTCAGAAGGAACAAAACAAAAAGAACGCCACAGCTGTTCATTCCAGCGAATAAGGATTTGTCTTTTCATTTTATCGCCACGCAAACCAACTGGGATTGTGATGTTCTCTGTACTATCTGTACTATTCTCTCTTTTCAAACATGATGAAATAACAAGGCTGCGTTTAGCAATTTGCTTTTGTCAAGCATGACTGCGTGCTTTCTCTGATCGGCCCATGCTCTTTTTTTTTTTTTTTTTTTTGCCTGAATCAAAGCGTTTCCTTTGATGCATTGATGAATAAAAAAACAAAGCTTTGCTAGTCCTCCTGCCAGAAAAAAAAAAAAAAAAGCTTAGCCAGTGCGTAAGATGTTTGCAAGCATCCACAAGTCGTGACATCATTTTACGTGATGCCCTGAGTACTAGAGTTGGACTTGTGGCACTTAAGTCGCAGCAGCTACGCACACTTCCAGCCAAGCATGCACCTCCGTCACCTTTTGTTCCCGTGTCCTTTTAAACAAGACCTCTCGCGTTTAAACACGATGACGAAATCCCACTCTCTCTTTCTCTCTCTTAAATTTTTTTCCCCCCAAATCCAGCTATTAAATGAGAGACATTAATTTTTCCCCCCTTCTGTCCAACAGGTTCCCTTAATTATCTTTTTACTTTCAGTCAATTACATTTCGCTTCCTTTCCTTGACAATCACTGCTATTTTAAGGAGAGCAGTAAAGCCTCAGGGGGGAATGGAGATGAGGAGCTCTGTTTCTGGCAGGTCACCCCCTCCTCTGGTCGATTAACTCATCCCACATTCATCTCTGCAGCAACATGATTCTGCAAGAAGAATAAAAAGGCCTAACGACGTACAAAACAACAACATCTGTCTAACGGTCGAGGAACCAGCGGACTCAGAAACACTTGCAAGGCTTGGCTTTTTAATGGACGTCTGTGGATACCAGATATTTAGATAACGTTTCCAGTATGAGTTGGGTCTAAATTGGTGGTTTTTAGGCAAAAATGGTACAGTAAAAGAATGAACATTCTACATTTTTTTTTTTTGGATGTTGATTTTGTCCTCCTCTCCTGGGTTATAGCATGACAACAGCAGTCTTGTCGAAACAGTTTGCATCATTAGACATCGAACACTCATTTTTTTACTTTCTCATTTGCATTTAACCCAAACACTTGATATGGAGTTTTGTCAATGTTACACTTTTAGGTGTGAACATAAAATAAAATAAAATAAAATAAACAGACAATAAGGAACATATATACAGTAATAGAGAACAACGCAATCATCACTAATAGGAATTCCCAGGATACTGTACCAGTAGCCAAAGCTTCTTTAAATACCTTTAGACAGGATTAAACCTGGACCTAGCCATCAACAACAACAAATAGACAATGATTTTACCTGCTGGAAATTGATATGTCTTCCTTTACATCACATTTGATTCTCTTTTGATGCATCAATATCATGCTTTTCTGAGTACATTTTTTTTTTTTAATACTAACTGACACAAATAACATTGAAATCAATTACATATTACATTGACATTAAGCACTCAGAGGCAAAATTCTATCTAGGTCTGTTGTTGGTTGGTGAACAGTTGTGTCTGTGATGTCATTGTATATAAACTATACATATATGAAAGTAATCCAAAAGTGGGTAGTCAGGTACGACTCAGCATAGTCGCCACCACAAGCCATGCATTTGCACCACTGTTGACCCCAATTCTCTAATTCCCTTTGGAAAATTGGTTTATCTTGAACGCTGCCCCCCCCCCCCCCTTCTTATATTTCTTCATACATCCGCGCCCATTGCTCTTGCCAATGATGTCATCTTCATAAAGATTCTGGAGGCGCTTCAGTAGGAGACCTTCAACTGCGACGAGGGGGATTTTCAAACAGCTTTCGAGCATTTCGTTTGAACAACCTATTTCAGTTGATTTTGTGCCCACTTTTGCATTACTTTTGTTACAGCCCTCACATTTAATAGAGAGCGTAAGGGCAGCCGACCTGAGAGCGCGGATGTTAAAAAACCGTTGTCATGCATTGCAACTTGAAGATGGGAAAGGAAGCATGCGCTTCTCATTGCTCAGTAGACTTCCTCCTTTGCTGATTCTCCTTTGCCAATCTCTGTTGACGATTCCATTTTAACACCATAAAGACATTTTTGCCATATTATTTATTATTATTGCAGGAAGATGCTAGTTCGCAGTCTTGGTCATTAATCATGAAATACCTCCGGATTGCTGTTGCTTTGTGTCGTCAGTTCATTAACATGGCGTTAGACTTATCTCACTAGTTAATGAATATGTTATCAGATACGAGCATTGGTATTGATGCATCCTTTTCTTTTTTTTACAGTAACATAGAATCAGTTGTCTGTCTTGGCAAATTTCTGCCACCTATAAGGAGCAAAGTAGGGCAGCATTTTGAGGCATTGACATAGCCTTTTTATACTGTGCTTCACCAATATTCTTTCAGTGCTTAATAATATATGTGCTTTCCAGATGTCCTACATTTACAGCTGCAAACAAAACAACCACAACAACCTCAGCGAATCAGCCTTTTTTTAAGCTAAGGTACATTGATAAGAAGGTAGAGGTGTAGTTACTGTAAGTGCTGAGATAACCATAGTGATAGAGGGCATTTATGAAATCGGTGTCAACAACAAAAAACAATTTCAGATCAAACAGTTTGGCACTTCTATAAAATCATCTCCAATCTCTTAAAATAATGTTTTAACATTTTTACACTAAGAGATTAAAAGTTTTGGGCAATAATGGACAAATCCAAGATGATTAACCATACGTAGCTTGATTAAGTATTTCCAATGTGTGTTACTTTAGACAACAATGGAATAAAATTGTTAAAAGGTAGTTAAGGGTGATAACTAGTGCAAATTGTTCGGATTGTATGTAGATGGGGTCGGATACAGTAGATCTTCGTGAACATATTGAAAAGCAAAAAAGAAAAGAAATATAGTCATGTATAGTTACTACCAATAAATAAAACACATTTAAAAACAGTAAAGAACATATCACATTTTTCCAAAAATTTTTAAATTCCAGTGTGTAGAGCATCTGACATCATGATATTTGTGCTACTTTTGTCAATTTTTCTCCTAAAAAAAACGTGTCCCAGGTGTAACGTGTTCCCACCATACATCTGAACAAATATACAGTAAATCTCTGGGCTTTAGAAATGGACAGGCTGAAGGTCACAGTTAAACACAACCTAATTTCATTCAGCATTCAGTCTAGTGGAAGTAGGCAGGAAGAAGAAATTTCATTTGGCAAGGGGCGGCAGCTGATTTTAAATGCATCATTTTGGTCCTTTGGAAATTCCTAAACAGGATTTAAAGGATTAAGTCTGAGGTCTGATATGCTGGCATTAAAGGGCAGAGGTCTTTTTTTTTTTGTTTGTTTAGTTTTTTTTGACATCCAAGATTCCCTGCCATACTCCACTAATCTGTGCAGACTGTAACCCACTGAGCCTATCCATGAAATAATTTAAAAATAAACAAATACATAAATAAATGAAGGCATGGTTCGATATTTCAGAAGTACACATTCGGAAGTGTTGTTGTCGTTAACAATTTGTAAAGATTACAAGATTAAAACTGTTTAAAAAAAAAAGAAAGAAAATCATCAAAAGAAAGGCTATGGTCAATATTCATAACTCGTCATATAAGTTTGACTGTGTGAATCGTTACATGTCGAATTAAAAATGAAACAAAATACAAAAAATCTAATTACCCACTCAAAAACAAAACAAAACAAAGCAAAAATAAATAAATAGTTTGGCAGCATCACAGGTATATAGAATTTTTTTGACTATTAAAAGGAATGTAATCAAAAGCCTCAAATTTGTAATTATGTCATTGAGCATGTTGTCTGTGGTCTACATTACATTTTTGATAACTGACAAAAAAAGAAAGAAAAAAAATCACCTTCGAGTGCAATACAGGCTTGGGTAGAGTGTTGACTGCATGTCATCCTTACTTTCCCAGGTTCGTTCCATCATTTATGGTGGCATTAGAGAGAGCATAGTTCCATTTACATCAGATTACAACAAAAGCTTAATGGCATCTAAAAGCTTTCAGCTGCTAATGCTGTGAGTGCATTCGTTGTTTTTTTTTTTTTTTTTTGCCTTTCCCATGAAAGTTCAGGATAGATCTGCAAAGCACCTAGTAACTCGAGCACTTTGCTTAGCCTGCAGCGGCTTCAGTAGACCTATAGTTCTCTCCGTGTCTCATTCATTTCTCTTCAGACCAGCATGGTGTCACTTTTAATGATTTTCATTTCTTACTTACGGTTTTAAAAAAGTCACTGCGGTCGTTATCTATCCGGGTTCATTTGGCAGTTTCTGTAGCTATCGACTCTCCCGCGTCATCTCTGTCACGATTTTATAAAGTCCGCTCTTAAAGGACAACGTTGACATGAACCCCCCCCCCCCCCCCCAACCCCACCCCTCTCACCACCCACACCCCGCACTGCAGTAGTAACTGTGAGATCAGTCTAGATCGCGTGCTCCCTGTCGTATTACAAAAGGAGAGTAGAGAAAGAAAGAGAGAGTCCACATCGTATCCAGTAGCTTGGTCTTTACAGTGGATTGTCGCTTGAACAAAAAGGCTTATGGGAAGCCTGCACCCTGTCAAAGTACAGACTTTAGACGCTCCTTCGCGTTCGCTCCTTCGCGTTCATTTAGATTTTCCGTTTTCCCGCTTTCCGGTTTCCTTTCGACACAGTTAGACATTGTAGCTGTCAGATGGCAGAGAAGAAATTGAAATGAGTTGCATTATCTGTTCGTTAAATGTGGCATTTTGAAGAGGCCGTGATGAGCTGAATAATCCGTCCGGTACATATTTTCTAGAATGAGCAGCCATTAAGACAGACAATGATTTTTTTTTTGTTTGTTTGTTTGTTTGATTTCGTAGTGTTTCCTTTTTTTTGTAGACTTTTTAATTTTTTCATTACAAGTTCAAGTATTTTTTTTTTCATAAAAAAAAGGAAATAAATAAAAAAAAAAAATTGGCAAATCTACTCTTTAAATCTACGTTACATCTAAACTACTGTCTGGTGCAAATAAACCACCACCAGAACGAAATGGTTTCAGCCTCAGTTTGATTATTATCCTTCACTTTATGTCTCTCTTTTTTCTTTTTTTTTTTTTTTACTTGTTTTCTCTTTATAATGAATACTTAATGGATACTGACTTATTAATTGTTTTCAACTACTACTATCTATAATTGCAATGTTTGCAGCTAAGGTAAGAGCCATATATATATATATATAGAATGAGTCTATTTATATATATTTATATATTTATATTCTTTTAAAAAGCATGTAGTCCTTTGGTCCCTATTTTCTAAGGAATGATGCATGTAAATATTCCTGGAGTCCCATTTTTTTTTTCTCTTCTATTTCTCCAGAGCATTCCCTGGCACAAACTACAACACCTGTATAGGCACGAAAACCAAAATGGCAGCAGGCTGGTGTGTGTGTGTGTGTATGTGTGTGTGTGTGTGTGTGTGTGTGTGTGTGTGTGTGTGTGTAAGTGTGTGCATATATATATGTGTGTGTGTGTGTGTGTGTGTGTGTGTGCGCGCATTCCTATGGATTTACAAATAGAGATATTAGTTTTAACCAGTATCCAAAATATGAAGTTTCTGCAGTGCATTTATGCATCAGCCTAAGTGCAAAGGGTTTGTGTCTGTTAATTTATGTAGATCTGCGTATGTGTGTGAGAGATAGATAGATAGATAGATAGATAGATAGATAGATAGATAGATAGATAGATATGTTTGCTTGTGATCGTATAACTGTGTATGCATGCTTTGAGCATAATGTATCTATAAATATTTCTCCATCTTGTCTAAAAAACAGCAGCAAAAAAGTTGGTCTCTGCAAAATCGGCTTCCACAGGTGTGCGATGCCAAAGCGAGTAAATAAAAAAAGGAAATATTTAGCCAAGAAAAAAAAAAAAGGAAAAAAAAAAATCCCTCCTTATTTCTTCAGTCAGCTAGTCTCATATCTCTCAGCAATTTTCTCACAGAATCAAGGGACCACTCGTCTTTCGTGTGGCAGAACGGAGAAGAAGTCTTTTTTTTTTTGTACTTATACTGCACTTGTGAAAATAAGGTGTTGTCATCCTTCATCCTGCAAGAAAGAAAACAAAATAGAAAAAGGAAGGGGAGGGGTAGAAGAGGAGGAAAGAAGAAGAAAAAAAAAGTGAACTATTTAGTCGTATAAACGGATATTTAAGTGCAATTCTGACAGCGCTATACACACCGACATCTACAGCCAACACTTAGAAACACACTCACGACACAACAAAGTGAAAGACATCAGATTATAAAGTACAGACGTATATTTGAGGTTAGATAAACCCGAGCGCAGACGGACGAGCGTCAATAATATGAGGAAGAAAGTACTTGGTACGGTAGCTGTTTTTTGACACATCGTTTAAAATGACGAGGCTGTGAATCCGTCTCTGTCTGTAGCACCAGTTAATCTATCATTAGCTAAAAGTAATGAAACAGACAGCGGGACAAGTGGGAGAGACACACAGCCAAACAGATAAACACGACGTGAAGACAGTGTGATGAGAGATGACTGGAGTGTAATTACACAAACAGATTATAGACGGATGGCTTCCTAGCCAAAGCAGTGCAATGGAATTTTACAGAAATAAGTCTTTATAAAAAAAAAAAAAAATCTTTTTATTCCTGTTTTTAACAATTACACCAAATGCTAATTTTCTGAAATAAAACAACAATATGTACACTACCGTTCAAAAGTTTTGGAACACTTGCAAATTTCTTTGTTTTTGTTTAGTGATTTATATTCTACATTCTACAACAATACCGGGATTTCAAAACTATAAAATAACACATATAGAAGTAAGTAATTACGTAACAACAAGAAAAACAACAGTTAGTTGTTATTTTAAGACACAGAGGTCAGCCTTTCTGTAATAGTTC
>JAQQZT010000038.1:27634007-27652909 GCA_030068275.1 Clarias platycephalus | reverse complement strand
GGCTAGGGGAAAACATGAGCACGTGAGAAGTGACAGCGTGGGAAAAAGACAGAAGACAGGGCATGAATCATGACAAAAAAGAAAAAAGCAGGTAGCAGGAGAGTAACCACACATTTTAATGCGTGTTTATGTGTGTGTGTATGTGAGAACTTGACTTAATGAAGTCGCCATGTGTGGGTCCATGCCAGCACCTGCAGCTCTGCAATCATGTAATTGGTTAGCAAGCTCATAAATAAGTAAACAGGAAGCAATCCCCATGTTGGCCAAACAAAACAATCACAGCGAAGCACTTCAAACTGAGATACAATGAAAACAGCACACAGAGGTAGAGAAGAGGAGACCGGAGTTAACATTTGCCTTCGCATCACCACTGGGGGGGGAATATTTGCCATACAAACATGGTGTCATGATGTAATGATCGCCCATTGGGAAAGCTACAGTAGCTATTAAAAAAGTTCAGCTCCTTTATAAAAATAAAAGAGAGAAGGAGAGGAAAAAAAACATCAAACGAAAGTACAAAGAGTCACAGCTCATGTTAAGGAAGGAAGCGAGATACAGTAGGAAGGGCAAAATATCAACACATTGTCAAGTTCACACGCAAAATAACAAGAACACACCACTCACGGTACAACAGCAAAAAAGGTTACACCGCATCGAAACCAACCAATCAGCAGATTTACAAACACCAGCTACCAGCTACCGACAGCGCAAACAAAATACTGCACTCCATAAATACAAAAAATCCAGAACATGGCCACAAGAGAAATAGAGAAAGAGAATAAAAGATCAACAGCACGTCATGCCACTCCATCACAGTAGTACACATGACGTCATCCAAAAGAAAATGACACTGTAGCGGGAACTTACAGTTTCCCCCTGACCGTAGACATGTAGCTAGGCAACAGCGTGGCCATCTCGAGCTACGTTTGGCCATGCCTGGGTTTCACGCCGGTTAGAGGCAAAAGAAGAAAAACAAATCCATGGAATTTCTTTTCCTTCACCTTTTTCGTCATGAGCATTACCGATGCACTTACAAACTTCTCAGGCAGATCATTAAGGAGACATTGCTGATAGAAATGAGAAATGTTATTATTATTATTACTATTATTATAATTATTATTATACAAATAAAATACATACAGAGTAAGACAGACTGCAATGAGTGAGTAAATGGAACAAGCATGTACATTAAGAAACAATTTTGAAGACAATGTATAAAAACAAACAAGGAGGTGGACATGCACATTCCTGATGACAAAATGTGCGCACACACACACACACACACACACACACACACACACACACACACACACACACACACACACACACACATACACACACCCTGTGGACAAAAGTGGTAAGTATGTTTTGTATGCAAGTTGCCAGATTCTCACTGAGTAGGCCATTGTGCTGATCAAACCTCCCAGTGCTCTCGTTTGAGGACATCTGTCTATCGAGCTCTGTGGAAAACCTCCTCGCCTCAGGGAGTCTGCAACTAGTGTTCTAATGCTTTTAACTGTCTCAGTGCTGTGGTGTTAATTATTATTTTTTTTCTTTATGTCGACTGAACATCTGTGTTCTTGGAAAAATCAAAGCAAACAATTATCAATCAAACACAGTCAGTAATGCTTCTGTGCATCTGCTTCCATCCACATGGTATGCAAATATTAAGGCCAGGTACCACACCCTGATAGGATTAGTACTGTACACTTGCCTGTTAAAAAGCAAATAAAAAGTTTCAACATTCATACTGTATTTTTTTTTGACTGCCTGTATCTTCACAATGTGCTGATTAAATCATGTGTCTAAATGAAATTGACTCCTCGTGCTCCCAGAACATCTCTTTCACAATTCGAGTCCTGGAATTTACTCATGCAATATGATCAGGGGATAAAAAGATAAATGAATTAAATAAATAAATTGATGTGTTTATGTCAATTCAGTACATTCAGATCATCAGCTAAATTCATTTTATTGCCCCATAACGTTGCCGAGTCTAGACCTGACCACCTGAAGCAACGCCAGATCATAACACCGCCTCCAGAGGCTTGTACAGTGGACACTACTGGATGTATGACGGGTGCATCGCTTCCAGTGCTTCCCTTGCATGCTAACACACCCATTGCTCTGGAGTAGGGGCACTCTGGACTAATCTGATCACATGACCTTTGCCCATTGCTCCAAAGTCGAATCTTATCTTTAGCACGATTAACAAATGATAGAGTTCTTATGGCTACACAGATGTTTAGTCCAAATCCTGAGTTTTCGTCGCGCTCCGTGTGTTTGGGAATGATCTTACGTTCACTAATAGACATAGCTGTGATTTATATTGTCAGTATTTTATGACAATTTCAAGCGTTTAAGTGATCACTGATCTCACTCTTTAACAGCGTAGAGCTCACAGTTCAATACTTTTCCTTAAGGTTTTAATAAGGTTTTGCCGGGGCCTTAACCCATGCAAATTTTAAGCAACTTAATGCTTTATTTAATTGGACCCATCTGAACTGCCAACTTTTTTGCTTTTTTTTATTGTTTCTTGAACAAAACTTCATGAACACATACATTTTTGTTTCGTCTTTACTTTTACCATCAGCAGTTTTGCTAGTGGTACCCGTCCTTAAGGAAACCAAATAAAAAAGAGAATTGCTCGATTCCATCAGCTGACAATGTGTGATTGTCAGCAACAGTATTGTGAAGAAGCCCAAAACAATGAACCCCTATAACATACACACCAACACTCACAACGCGGCCCAACCCACATTCTGTAATTCTAACTATTACTCAGTGGTGTTTTTGTACGCCCAGTTTTTTTTTATTCAAATGTCCCAAATGGAATTTGCATGAAAACAAGTGGATAGAGACCCTACTAGTGGAGGTTCTCACCTGGATGTGGATGTTGGTGCAATCAGTAAGGGCGGTTGGCATCTTTTGGCCGCTTCAGCTGGACCTTAAGCCTCTTCATGCCAATCTGAAAACCATTCATTGCCTGAATGGCAGCCTGAGCGCTGGATGGATTATCGAAGCTCACAAAGCCTGAATATGGAAAAAGAGAGAAGGAAAAATAAATAAATAACTACCAGGACCAAACCATTAACATGTTCCATTTTATCATATTAACTATGAGACAATCTTTAATCCCCTGCTACACGAATGCACTTATCCCAATGTTTCTCTAGTGCTTGAATACCATCAAGGTAGAACGCTTTCTCAGTAGGCTTTGGCCATGATCGGACTGTCTGCTTCACATCTGAAACCCTGGCCTCCCAGGAACCCCTTTAATTCCCCAAACATATGGAAAAGTCTTGGAGCGAGGTCAGGGCTGTACAGGGGATGTGAAAATAACTCCCAGCCAAGTTCCTGTAATGTGCGAGTGGTGTTGGTGAATGAATGTGCGTACAGTTCCCACAGACGGATGCGTCTCGGAGGTTGGCAACAAGATATTAGTCGATTTTCAAGGATGAGGTGTTCCACTCACTGAATGTTCACAGGAATGTCTGCAGTCAGTCATTCACGGTCACAAGGCCTCCTTTTAAAATTTGCTCCATTTACACGCTTTACTGTGGTTTTATTGTGCTTGAAAATCAGGATTGGGAATTCTATACTCCAGTTTTGGTGGTTCGGGCTCCCCGAGTTGATGTAACAGCTCTGCTCCTGTTAACATTCTCGTTACAGGTGCTCTAACTTATCACAGACGTGTCAAGGCAAAATGATCCTGCGGCTCTCCTGCCCTTTTCTTATCGCCGTCTTCGCTGGTTGACTGGCCAAATTTGCTGCCCGCCAGCTGATTCAATCACCTGGCTACAGCTCCGATTTAATTCCGTAGGTGAGGCCATGCTTTTGTCAGGCCAGCCAGAGATAAGAGCACAGCTTTTACAAACCTTTTAAAAGAGCCGAGCCTGTCAGACAACTTCTATCCACCGTCATAAATCTCCCTCCCTCCTGTCGCACCAATCCAGCCCTGTCCCTGCCAGCAGCCGGCACAGAGTGAGGTGACAAAGCTAAAGAGAAGATGACTGGATGGAAGAGTGGTAAATCATACAGCTCTTGAGCAAAGTAAATCAGTCAGCGCTGAACTTTCTGCCATGTTTTATAGGAAGCTGTGCACTTTACAAGGGCTGCTTCCTTCGAGGCAAGACATTAAAGATTCTTTAACAGTGGAGGAGAACTTTATTGATTTTTGTCTATCCATTTTTTTGTATTTCCAAGGCTTACAGTAGGCCTAAATTTTTTTTTTTACAACATCTTAAGCCCTAGAGATATTTTAAAATATACCACAGACTGACTGTGGATTTTTAATGCTCAAATCTAAAAGCATATCTCAGCCCTTTTCCTTTCTTTCTTTTCGGCATACAGTATATATACACAATGCCGTGAAAAAGTATTTTCCCTTTCCGTTTTTTTTTTTTAATTTGTCACATATTTGTCCGAAACACACCAAGTTCATGTCAAATAAATAAACAAATAAATAACATAAGGTTTATGAGTGGCCTAGTGGGCCAAAATTCCTCCACAATGATGTGTTTAAAAATCATTGCCAGTTATCACAAACATTTGATTGCAGTAGTTGTCGCTAAGGGTGGCGCAAACAGTTTCGGACAAATTACTTTTTCAGATTTTTTTTCCCTTAATAAATGAAATTAGTTCATTGGTATTTACTTGAATTATCTTTGTGTAATATTCAAATTCCTTTGATGATCTGAATCATTTAAGTGTAACAAAGATGCAAAAAAATAAGTCAAAAAGGGGGGGAGATCCTTTTTCACAGTTTTATTATATACACTACACGTGTGTGTCTGTGTGTATTTTTATTCTAGCAGACTGCTGAAAAACCATTTTTCATTCCTGGCTGATACTGATCATTGTTAAATGTCAATATTGAGTGAGTAATCACTGTAAATTAAAAGAACACAATACCCCAAATGATTTGGCAGGCACCTCTGTCTGCTTCAGGGATGTGGAGATGCTTTTTTTTCGAGCTCACATCCATGCCCTAAGGCTAAGAATATCAAATCCATGCAACCTGAGAGGAACCGCCACAGACTCGCTATTCTGCTATTAATATTTGCTCCTTTTATTCCCACAAAGAGTTTGCTTCTGAAGAGGGTGTCAATATTTCATAGCTTACTTTACCATAAAACAATGGATTCAGTTTTCATGTTTCACTCATTCATTTATATGACTTGGAGCAATTCCAAAATGAATTATAAATGAAGAGCTATATATTTGCATTAATCTCTCACAAGTGGATTTCCCTTACAGTTGAGTAATACGGTTTAGTGTGTTTCAATCAGAGCACAAAGAAGCTGCAGCACACAGACAAATTTAATTTCACAGCATCTTAATCTAATTTGTAAGTAGTTCCAGGGAAACATCCTGTGAAATCTACTGTATAAGACGAATGTTGCCTCATTGTTTATATGGACAGAAATTATACTAAACCTAATTTCTTACTTTTTTATAGTAATGCACTGGTCTGAACAAAATATGGGTAAAAAGAAAAAAAGGAAAAGGAAAAAAAATAAAATAATAAATAAATAAATAAATAAATATTATAGGTTTGTGTAAAAGTCTTAGGCACCCTGTGATTTTAACACAAACTTGGTTATAGATTTCCTTTTATGTATTTATGACTATATTATTTAGTTTATTTAAAAAGTTAATTAATTAAAGTTAGTTAATTAAAAGTTACAGAAAAAAATTGTATGCCAGTCTTTTTTTCTCTTTTTGCAAAAAAAATTAAGCAGAATATTATGTAAGTAACCACTTTTTATACATAAAAATAAAAGTTGCTGGGTTTTGCATGGGAAAAAGAAACAAGTGCAACAGTCAAAGTCCTCAGAAGAACTAATTTCTTTATCAAACTGCACAACTTGTCCCTTGTGTAGGATATACTGAATCTTATATTTTATTTATTTTTTTATTTCTATTTATTTATTTATTGGAAGGCATCCATGATCTACAGAATTTATCTGCATGTGCACTGTATACGGAAGTATAGCTAAAATTCCTCAAAGCAAAATAACATGTTGAATTACATGAACTGAACAAAAACTTGTTGCAATAAAAATGTTTGAATTTCTTAATTTGATTAGAATGGAAAAAGATCCTTACAGCATTTACAATGCTTGACATTTTTTGCCACTGTAGTTTATTGTGGTTGTATGTAACAGATGAATATGTAATTGAATAATTTAAAATACTGACTTTATTACATTCCTGTTCAAATATTTTCAAGTGTTAAACATACCATCTTCATTATTTTTTAACCTCGCAAATTCAGGCTGCCAAAACTCATGAATTAAAATTCAGGACGAAAAAACATTTTAACACAGAAAAAGCAACGGATTTCCGATTGCTGTGGTCTGTTTTGTGGTGTACTTTTGTACTTTTTGTGGTTGTCATTTTCCCTTCCTGCTCCCTGTGCAAGGAACTACTTGCCAATCGGAATGCATAACTGGTTAGGTTGCCAGTTGAGCTCAGCCGTAATCGCTATATTTAAAGCAAAGTCATCACGCTCTTTCAATCAAACACAAGCGCAATGGTTTTCCTTTCCCCTGCACTCAGGAATGCAAGTAAATGCATGTTCAGTAACAAGTTTGGATTAATTTCCTCGACAGCAGCAACAACAAACAGGCTGTTTACACTTGAATTTATATTGCTTATAAATTAAGGTAACAATAACAACTTTGCAATAAAGCAAAAACATTAGGCACGGATTGTCCAATGTTTTAATGCCATTGATAATTAAGATATTAAGAATAATTTGTTATTTTATTTAACACAAATGTTCTACAACATTTTAGTTTAAGTTTAATATTTAGTGTGTCATTTGTTCTATGTCTTGATGTGGCTGAGTTCAGGATTAAAAATACACAGAGTCAGAAAGACGTCTGCAGAACTCTAGTGTCACTCGCTTAATCCATGCTGTGAGATTGCTTCCTAAAGATCATGTACTGTATAGAAAATTTGAGTTGAGGAAATTATTCCCATCTTGATACTGAACATGACTGTATTTGAATTCGCCTTTAAATGAAAGATAAAATATTAAATATAGAGATTACGGTGGAGATTAAGGCATAGCATAATTTATTCTGCTGCTCAACTGTCAAACCAATCTGTTAGTTAGAAGTGCTGTGTTCTAATCGGTAGTTTCCCACGTAGTAGCCTGCACAGGGAGCAGGAAGGGCACACTTTAAAGTACAGACCGCAGCGATCGGCAATCCATTGCTTTACCTGTGATATCCCAGATGTGAAGATTTGATTTTTTAATACCTGAATTTTGGCAGCCTTAATTTGTGAGATATAAAATATAATGATATAAAATCATCAAAATAATGAAGATGTCTTTTTTTTTTTTAATATTTTTAAACACCAATCTTTAGTACTGAAGATCTGATATACAGTATATATAGTGCAATAAAAATGTTTGAAGTTTTTGATCTGTATGGAAAAAAATCCTTTTGATTGACATTTTTGAAACTGCAATTGACTGTATTGTAGTTGTATTAATTGTTTAGTGTAAAAAATTTTGCACTTTATTTATTTAGAATATTTAGAATATATATTCTTCTAAATAGCCCCCAAAACAATTCTAGTACTCAAAGCAATTCATAGGAATAATTGGCAAGTAGACCTTTTTTTTTTTTTCTCAAGGCTGCATATCTATAAGGAAAGCTGTCTTGCAGTACTTGCTTCTTCTGTGCTTTAATATCCCATAAACCTTCACTGATGAGCAGCATCCAGGGGAACTGCTCACTCAAATGTGACGGCACTTTTCCAATGTTAATTGCAAATTGATTAGCAGAGACATGGGAAATAAAGAGAGGAGGGGAAAAAAAACTAATCACGGCAAGGGAAGTGGGGCATGAGACGATTTCTAAAAGGATTGTGCCAAATGATGACGCTTTTATCTCCTCACGGTTGGTTGTCGTTTTTCTTTGATGAGCGTTGTGGGGACTCACCAAAACACTTGCTCTGATTGGTGGCCCGGTCCACGAAGACTTTGGCAGAGATGACGTTGCCAAAGGGCAGAAACATCTGCATGAGCTCGGCATCCCCAAACTCCTGCGGCAGGTGGTAGATAAACAGGTTACAGCCTTCAGGCCCTGTGGAAACAGAGACAGGAAAAGAAACAGACCATGAATAGATACGTAAAACACAAAAGAACATTTAAATATAAATCCTTTTGAGAAACAAGACTCGAGAGTAAATCTGTGAATGTGAGAAAACGACAAAAAGATTTGTTCTGGGTACGTTCTGTTTCATCGCATGAAATCCTGTGTATGTATTTAATGTCCGATTAGCTTATTTTAGCCATCTAGCTAACATTACCATTAATGATTAAAACATAGTACAAACATGAATTTCTCTCGAAAAAACCCTGAATTTCCGCAGGCTGGCTAATATTAGAATATTTTAAATATTTATAAACGTGTTTTAAAATTCACTGTTCTCTAATAATCGCAATCAAAATGATAAAAGTTTGTAAATAATACTAATAAATCCTGTCAGATTAGCTCAGCTGAATTATCTAGCCAATGGTAACGGTAGTTACACATGTTGCTAACATGAAGTGGTTTTAAAATGTATAAATATGACTTTCAGTCAGAAATCATTGCAAACTCACTTTACAGCATTTATGATTATCAGCATTTATCACATATGTTTAAAAGACTTAGAAATAGGATTCCTGTCAGGCAAGCTAATGCTAGCTAGCTGTTTAATGTTAAAAAAAAAAACGGATTGTAAACATAAGTGGACATGATTTCTAATCCTCTAAATTTAGAAAATCTCTCATGAAATAATGTTAGGTCGGCTTATGTTAGCAATAATTACAAAGAAATAATAATAATAATAATAATAATAATAATAATAATAAGCAGATAATCAGCGATACCTGCAAGTTAGCTAAGAAGAAAGTATAAAAACTCTAATATTACTAAAAAATAATAAACTTGTCTCAACTATACCTGTGTACACAGGTGGCTAAAAATATTAAGACAACATATGCTATGTATTATACAGTAGTTCTCTCTGTGCACAAAACTGGTGATTACACTAATTACCGTAGTTTGCGCATTTCTGACTGAAGAGTTGTGCTAAATAACTGAAAAGCCTGTGAAAAACTGTGAATGTGATAATGGTATTGGGTTTGACCTGAATCATCTCCAGACCTAAATGCAGTAGAAAGCTGTTGAACAAGAAAATATCTTCAGTACATTTACAGTATTTGGCAAACTCTATTTTCCAGAGTGACTTGCATTTTATCTCATGGTACATCTGAGCATGAGAGTTGAGGGTTAACAGCTTTGCTCAAGGGCCCAACAGTGGCAACTTGGTGGTGCTGGGGTTTGAACCTGAGACCTTCCGACCAGCAGCCTTAATGACTGAGCTACCCTTGTACATGATCTTCAAAAAGCAATCAAGTAACCATGGATTGAGCGAGTGACACCAGAGTACTGTAGACGTTTTTTTGACTCTACGGCCAGCCGGATCCAACAGGTTTTGAAGAATAAAAATAAATATTGATTGTTGCATACAGTACCAACTTCATCACATCAAATCTTGATTGTTATTATTTTGGAAAAAATGAGAATGCCATGTCATTAAAACATAAAATTTAAATTTTGTCTCAATTCCTTTGGCCACAACTGTATCATAAACACAGATTTATTTTAACGTGTATATTAACAAACATTCCTAATCTCCTTCGTGTCCTGTTCAGGATTTTGTTCCCTCCTTTAATTAAACACATAAACAGTAAAACAAACACTGAAAAGTATTATAATATTAAATTCGAAAAAGAAATAGTGTGTGTGAATTTCTATTGCTGGGTTTGGAAGAGCTTTTTATTCTAAAAATCTTATCTGTATAGGTATGCAACTTTATTATGATGGGTTCGGTTCCCTGAGCAGTGTTTTTCCTCCAAGGTTGAAAAAATATACCACCAATCTATCAATATCTAAAATTTAATAAAGCTCATGCATGAATGCATACAATTGATGCATACACTTTTTTATCCAATGGCTCCAAATGCAACATGTTGCTATTTTGAAAATACATTCCTAGAACCGCTGCTCGTTTCTCCAAAGCTCTTATGTGATGAACGTTATTTGTGTGTTCTTTTTTAGTGCTCATCTTCCTTTTTTTTTTTTTTTTTTTGCAGTTGCGCTGACACTTTTCCTCCCTAGCTAATTCTGACTCGAGAATGTACAGGCGGAACGGGGCAATTATCACCTTTTTTATCAGGGATGGGTGGGGCCACTCTTACCTTCACGCTGTTGCTGGGGGATGATGGCCGGTTGCTGGGGAAACGCTTGGCTGATTGGCGCATAGGCGGCAGGATAGGCTGCTGTTGCGAGGAGACACAAGAAGATGAGGAGAGAGAGAGGGAGAGAGAGAGAGAGAGAGCAAAGGGAATTTGCATCAATACTCCCAGATTTGACACAAAAACTTAAATCATTATCGCATTGTTCTCGCTTTCCAGATGCTAAATAAGTAAATTGTGTTATAGTTCATGGGCAGTCAGCTTTATTTTGGCCATGGTTCAGTGCCCAGTGAAAATAAACTAGTTAAGAGGGTCTTTTATAAAACCCGTCCTCCCATAGGTACTGCAAAAGAGACACAGGACTTGCATTAAGTTCTTATCTAGTAAATAAGGTTTAATTTACTCCACTACTGTGGACCTGATTCTGCATGCTAAGCGGCCGCAGTTTTATTCCGCAGAATTTCAGGCCTTTGAGTAAAGTCAGTATAAGGTTATAAAGGATGAAAAAGAAAAAGTATGATAATCCTAATTATGATTACTTCCAATAGCTGCATTAGATGCATCTCAGCCACATCTGGATTCACATAAGGACCTCTCTGTCAGTGAGTAAGTGGGTTATTAATCTATTTCTGCCATTCTGAGCTCTGCAATTTTCTTGTGCTGCTTTATATTCTGACTTTAATAAACCATGTGTATTGTTGAGAAAGTTAAATAAGGACAATTTTATGCATTTTAAATACTCATATGAGTTTTTGAGTATGCAGTATGTTTCATTAATGTTACAATAAAGTCAGCACATGATGGGTTTCACTGCAAAATAAGATAAAAAGATAAAGCCATTCTAACAGTTTTGACAAATAAATTGTTTTAAAAAGTATTAAACTTGATAGAGAAAAATTTGCATATGTTTTGTTTGAGCAACAATATTGTTTCAGTTTAAAATGCCAAATGCCAAATGCTATAAATTCACCTCTACAGGTTTTGTTGTATAAAAAAATTGGTCAAAAGTTGGTCAAGTTTTAAGAACCAAAAAGCTAATTCATTCTTAGAGCTTGTTTTTTGCAGTTTTTAGATTAGTTTTTATAAATTACAAATATCGTTGTAAGAACCAGTAAAATCAACACAAAAACATTCATTTTACAATGCATCATCAGTCTCCTCGACTAATTTCAGTTTGCTTTCACTTCGGTAGTTAACAACAGTAGCTTGTTATAAAAAGTCACGACCACTAGAGAAATTGCGATAGCAGTACCAGGAATATACACATCTTTTTTCTTAAACATTCTTCAAAATTCTATTAAACACATTAAATTTATTTACAGTAACAAGTGTCTTACTTTACTGATCACATAACAAAAAGAGATTTTTTGTGCAAAGTTTCCAAAAGATTTAAAATACAAGATTTCAAATGATATAAGAAGGACACACACTGAGGACACATACCAAGTTTCCACCCTGATTGAAAATCTAAAAAAGATAAATAAAACAATCTCATTTTGCAATGAAACACAATATGCATAACATTTTGTTGCATTCATATAGTATTCAAACATTTTAAGCATGTAGTTTTTTCACTGCTACAGTATAAAGCCCTGCAACATAAATGCTACAGTATGTGGAACATAGAGTGACATTTTATTTTTCAATTATTTTTGTCCATTTTGCTAAATTCAGAATCGGAGAAATGCATTCAACAATATCTACAGGAGGAAAGTTATACACATTCTGTGATTGATTATGCAGTTGCTTTTCTGTGCCCCACATTCAGATTATTAATTGCATGTACTGTAGTTCACACCAAATTTTCTTGAGGGCTATTTTTTCTAGACCACAACACCAGTGGTGATCATTAAACCTAAAAAAACAAGCAAACTACAAAAAAAAAGTGTTAAAAAAAAAAAGAGAGTAAGAAATAAGGCATCATTAAGGAAATAAATTAGCTTTACTTTGCTATCAAATGTAATGCAATGAGACATATAAATACAGTGGTACCTCGGCATACGAACGCCATACAAGCAACAGAACTAAGCTGACTTCAGCTTTGTGTCAGTGGAAAGCCAAACAAAGCAATTTTCCTTTTTTTTTGTTGTTGTTTTTTGCCATTTTGTGCAACATTTAGTGAAGACATAGCACAATGGTCCCAAGAATGTTATCAAGGACGATAGCAAGTAGAAAGGGACCTACTTTCAGTTTCCTTTTTAAACTTGCCGGTGTCAAGAGGAATCATAAATTGAGGTTTAGTGTCTATTTATTTCATGTCTTTTTTCTAAAAGTTTAGATTGTTCTTATATGCAAAAATATGATTATAGTCTTGAAAATTGGTAATATTTTGTTTAGCTGGAACGGATTATCTGCATTTCGCTGTATAAAATTTCGCATTTACTGTAAGAACTCACCTCCAGAACGGATTAAGTACCACTGTAATGAAACGGTAACATGGAAAAATAATTAATAATATGATAATATATGCCTGAGAGGATGGATAGCTCTGAAATAATAACAATATTACAGTGAAGTATACTGCTATTATTTTGCTGCATGATTAGTACTAGTTGTAATTATTCTATTAATATAGCGTATTGTGCTTTCTAGCATGAACTAGACTTTTACTGGGCTTTTTGTGTAAACACGGCCAAGAAATGTCTACTTTTACAGAAAAGGCCATCTGACTCACCACTGTTGTTTCAAACAAAACTCAACATTTAAACTCAAAAAGAAACATTTAAAGGCAGGGTGCTTTGAGTCGATTCCAGTGACTATATTCCGTCATGAGATGAGAATTGTTTGACTGTTTTCAAAAGTTATTTTTTTCTTTTTAGAGACGTGCTTTATGGAAATTTGGTGTTTTCTGCGGCTGCATCCAACCTATCAGCCATCATGCATATCCACTTTGATAACAATGAAATCTCTTTTATTTACTCTGGAACAGGTCAAGTCATTTCCTCCCTCAATCAGAGTTCACACGTTGGCAAACGTAAACAGTTCCTTCCCCATTCTAGTATATTTAAAAATAGTTTTAGCATTTCTAAAGCCCTATTTTGGCTGGAAACATTAAGAAACAGTATAGAGTACAGAGTCTTATTACTGTAAGACCCAATTCTGATAGAGTTTTTCAAAGCAATTCTTCCTACTAGAGAATACAGAAAAGGATTAGGAGGGATAGAAAGGAAGATGAAAAGGAGAAAGAAAGCACCTGCATAGTGTTGCACGCCGGCATATGCTTGCTGGAGAGGGTCAGTCACTGTTGGACTCTGTGCTGTACGGATACAGAAAAAGTAATGGAGAAAAAGATTACTCAGACCAATAGAAACTGCAGTGACAAAGAATTTAAATGACTACCAAGTAGAAAAAGTGAAAAAAGGGAAGTTTGGTTTCATAGCCTGGGATCAGATCTACTGTAGGCTTTTCTCTGCTCATGCCTTATGGTTGTGTGTTACCTGGATAGGGGTGAATTCCATTGGTGTATATGGTTTCAGAGGCTGGCTGTCCATTGCTTTGAGGAGGCAGTGCGCTGAAGCCATTCACCCCGATCGGAGCGGCGATGCTGGGCACTGCTGTGGCACTAATGCCTGGAGGTGTGCTGGTGCCTAAAACACACACAGGAATTATCCAAGTTAGAATAACACACCTGCCAGAACCACTGTATATGACACAATTGCACAGAAGCGAAAGATTATAATCGTCCAGTTACGAGTGCTTTATGACTATACTCTATACGGTACATAAAGCCGAATAAACATTGATAAAGATGCTTTCAACAGGCATCAGCTGGTAAACAGTACAGTAACATCTTTATCAGCTTACTGTATATTTTATAAATTATCCTACACGCTATTCAGTATTATGGGTTATTATGGCTAACCCTAACCCTAACAATAACCCTAACCCTAACGCACCTTGTACAGGATCGTATTGTACAGCTTTCTATTAAATGTTTGCATCATTCCCATGTACTGTATTACTGCGGCTAAGAGCCTCATCAGCGTACTGTGCTTGAAGTCTTCTGTAAATGTCGATCGGTTTTACACCTTCATTCACCAAAAAATTAATCCAAGTCATGATTGGACTTGAACGCCTCCTAACAGGATATTAAGTTAAAGTAATGGTATATCCTGAAATAACTGAGGACTGAGTTGTCATGGATTTTAATGTTTGCTCAAGTTATCAGTCTCAGTATAAACACCTTGCATGATGAATACTCATGTAATCGTAACAAGTGCTCACAGTGGAGCTGCCAAGCCTAGAAATGATCTGCTCGCACCAAACAGACAGCACCTTCTGCTTGTGAACAGTTCATGAACAACGCAGCAGTTTGCAAACACCTGACTGACTCATCAGGGAGGAAACAGAGATGCAGCAACATGTTGACTGATTCACCTTCCAACATGTTGTTAAAACCTGTTGTTGGTCATTGTTAGTGAATGATTAATTAGTGTTTAAAGATCCCATAGGAAAGGACATTTCCTTTATTTATAGATGCTTGCTAGGAAGCAAAGCTGCCATGACCTTATAACTGTGGTAAGCCCTCAGCAACTCCTGGGGAACAAGTAGAACCTCTGGTTAACTTAGTTAACCAACTGGCGCCCACAATATTATTTTAGAAGGATGAAACAAATTTTAAGTTTCATAATTCAGTAAATATCATAAGTATTTTCTGCTTTCCTTTAAAGGAAAAGAAGTGGAACAATTGGTTTCAAACACGTATACAAAATCCATAGATGCAGAAGTGTAACTTTTCACATTTCTGTTGCCCCAGCTCATTCAACAATTTTATAAGATTTCTTTGCTGAGGAAGCTGGTGCATCTTTTAAATACATAGCAGAATTTTGTGTTTTTAGAATAAAATTATAAAATACGAGGGACTTATATGTAATTAAATTTTCACGTGAATGATGCCGTAAAACCAATTTACGTTACAGGAACTCAACTGGGAGTTATTGCCACATCCCCGTACAACCCCGCGCACAGCGATGGTATAGGGACACCAAAGAGATTCTGATCTATAAATAATAAATACCACATTTGAAAAAAGATTAAGAGAACTTCAGTCAATTTGGATGAACATGTGACTTGGGGATTCTAAATATTTAAGAGGAGTGAATGATTTCAGGAAACAGTGATGTGTAAATTTTATGGAATAATTAATTTTTTTTATATAATAATTAACAACCACAATAATAATAATAATAATAATAATAATAATAAAACTTACAAAGTGCACTTTTACATGATGTATTTGAAAAATGTACATGGGTTATTTAAAGGATAATTTTCCTAAATTTCAAATGTCCCTTATGTCTACATTACATTTGTACTGTGGTACCTCGGCTTACGAATTTAATCTGAATTTAAGGTTAAATTCAGTATTGCAAAACACATTTTCACATAGCAAATAATGTAAATGCAGACCCATTCCACCCACCTAAAAATATGAACAATATAACCAATTTCCAAAATCTATAATCATATTTTCGTATATAAGATATGTAAATGAAGAAAAACATGAAATAAATTAAACTGAAAGTGGTTCCCTGTTGTTCTAGCTACTGTCCTTGCTTCTTGCACAAACTACAAAAAAACATGTAATCTCACTGCTTTCCATTGACACAAACAAGTTTTGAGGAGCTCCCGGACATGCGTCCAAATGACATTAGGCACACGGCAGTTTGGTTGCTTGTATGCCGAAAATGCTTCGCATGCCGAGGCAAATTTATTGCAAAATTTCAGCAATTACGGTGAAAATTCTTAAGGCTGGTCATTCGTATGCCGAGGTACCGCTGTAATTAGAAACGGAGTATTTTGGGGAATTCGTTTCCTTTTGTAATCAGATTTGGTGTAAGCTATTATGTATATCTTTCAAAGCCACTTGAGTCATTTTGGTATTATTCATTATTTAGATAATAAGTTGCGCCAAAGGTATTAAGACTATAGACACAAGCTGGACACGATGCTATAAAGCGAGGTATATATCAGAACAGCATTCAGGCAGGATGATTCACTAATCCTGAGTGTCATTCGATTAGACACAGGGACTTACACATTTTCCTCAGCCAATGGTCCTATCTAATCTCAGGTTTGTTGGTTTTGACTTGATGTTTTTTTAGCTTCTTTGCTCATGCTTTTTTTTCCTTGTGGCAGTGAAGGGCATTTAAGCCATGTAGGATTAAATTTGATAGGTATAACCTTAGTAGTGTGGGCTTTAGGGATTACAAATGCACGGCAGCAGACAGAAAAAAAAAGAAGAAAAAAAAAACGGGAAAGTAAAGGGGGGGTTGAAGGACACATTATTTAATTCTTTTTTTTCCCTCCTGGCCCTGGATGTCAGTTTACTTATCATTGTCGAGGCATCAGAGTCTCTCCCTGCATTGGAGAGATGGGTCAAGCTCAGGTCCAGGATTATCTTTCACAAATCTTTTGCCTTTATCAATTTGCCAAGGACTCATGATCCAAAGGCATCCGATTGGCCACATTCCCAGGTGGGGAAAACAAAAACAAAAGAGAAACCTAACCCTGTTTAACAACAGCTGTCTACCCCTTTACTCCAACTTCTCTTCTGCCTTTCAACTCCTTCCCTATCCGTTCTGCCAGTGTTTCTCTCTGCAATGCACAGCGTTTATGACGCCCGCAGCACTAATTTATATTCCCAGTCATGGCATTACCCACACTGCATTACAACGTACCGCTGTAACCGTGAGCATAATGGTACTGTTCACCCCGTGGGTCATTTGAATATGCAGTAAATTTGTGTGATGAAGTGCTCTAAAAATTGCTTCTACCTGAAGAGGGCGTCATTGGGGCAGCCACCAGGCCGTTGACGTTGAAAGCTGCCATTTGCTGCATCTGAGCGGCTGCAATGGCCGCCATGGGGTTGAGATAGGAGCCCTGTGTGGCAGCCATGAGCGCCGCCTGCTGCTGCATCATCTGCTATAAAACAACAAGGAACAAAAGGATGACGTAAATAACAATATGAGAGTTATTAGTGTTTAAACTTTGGGAAACCTGTTCAGCACAGGGCACTAATGCACACACGTATTCACACAGTACAGGCAGTTTGGAAACAGCCTACTCCGCATGTCTTTGAAGGAAACCGCAGTGCCCAAATGTAACCCAGCAAACCCAATGGATCCCAATCAAACCATTGATTCTGGAGGTGTGAAGCCACAATGCTAACCACTATGCCATGGTGCTGCCTCCAGTCTTGGAGATACACAATGGAATTCCATAGCCTGGATTCCCAGTCAAAAGCTTAGCTCATTACTACTTCCTTTGTAGGTTTTATGCATTTTGCATGTTTTTTTTTTTCAATAGTTTGGTCACCTTATTTGGGTAACAACTCAAGTGAAAATGTTAAGTAAAAGGTGTAAAAAATATTCTCCCCATATTCTCAAACCTTAAGGAGATCGAGGCAAAGTCAAAACTAAGTCCAAATGAAACCGAGTCACAAACGAGACTGAAAATCAAATCCTTTTATATAGCTCAAACCATTACTTCAATTACATATACACTATAAAAGACCAAATTGGCAGATTATATTAACAGTTATTGTCCTGTAAAGTTCTGATGTAGGAATATAATTGGGTTTCCAATAGACAACGGCTAGAGGTGGCGAATACCAAAGTACAACCACTTCATTAACATACTGAAGTATTTTTCATGTATCTGTACTTTACTTGAATATTTTCCATATGTGATCCCTTTTACTTCTACTCTTTTACTTTTTTGATGAAAAACCCTGTGCTTTGACTCACTACATTTTAAATAAAGACTTTGTTTATGTGCATCGATTTTCTTATCTTAACATGAGCATTTAAACCAGTCACACCAACTCATGACTGAACTGCACCCCACGTGGGAAGGACGGGAACAAAACAGTTCCACCAGTCCAAAAAGTCTAAGTTCACAGAAATGATCTACAGGCCAATATATAAACAAATAGAAGCAATCTATCTAACTTGCGAACATATTGAACAAGCAGTTTTTGTGATTGTTTATGCATTTGGTTAGTGTTTCATGCCAATATTAATGTCGATATTTATAAAAAGCTTATAATCATGATGGTTTGGGGTGTTCTGTATGCTTACAGTACAGTATGCCCATGTTGAATTGCACAGATGGCTTCCGTTATACAGGGTAGCACTGGTAGCAACACGCTGTCTAACCTACTGAAGTAATGGAAGACGCAACGAATGCTACATACACACCATTTGTTTAGTGAATGTAAAATCTTGTCGCTATCAATCTACAACAGCATCAGCTTCAAATATTTTAAAATATGGTTTATCAATAACTCAATCAGATAGATTTTCAGAAAAATTTGTTTATTTGTACTTTTACTTGAGTATTGAGTTTTGCACCTCTGAAGACAAATGCAAAACATCTTAGCACTGCGCTTGAGTCCTACAACTGGAGTTCTGACTGTTCTCCTGGTGTTTGTATGGGTTGTCTCCAGGTTCTATAGTTTCTTTAGTTTTCCACTCTTGACATTCTTGAATACAGTGGAACCTCGGATTATGAGTAACGCAGTTTACGAGTGTTCCGCAAGACGAGCACAGATTTTTAATAAATTTTGACTTGAAAAACGAGCATTGTCTTGATTTACGAGCACCGAGTATCATGTATCACGCATGCGCTTCTT
>JAQQZT010000038.1:27610151-27624504 GCA_030068275.1 Clarias platycephalus | reverse complement strand
AGTGTTTACAAGCCCATATTTTGATTCCCGAATCCGTAACAAAGTAACTAAGTGGTTTTATAAATCCGAGCGTTACAACTGGTGTTTGAAATCAGGAGCGTTGCTACAGACAGTGATGAGGATAGCACAGCTATTGTGAGCTAATACAATCCCTGTACTTTTAATTGTTAAGTAAATTTGAAGGTGTGTACTTTTGTACTTTTTACTCAAGAACATACAGTATTGTAAATGGGGGACTTCTACTTTTACTTGAACATTTAAATTTTCTCAAATTTTCCTCAAGTACAGAATTTGCGTTGGCGGCACTGTAGCTTTGTACCTCTCCGCAGATCTTTGTGCATGGGGTTTGCCTGCTCTCCCTGCACTTGGTGGGTTTCCTCTGGGTACTACAGTCTCCTCCCACAGTCCAAAGACTCACAGATTAGGTCAATTAGCATTCCCAAATTCCCTGTAGGGTGTGAACGAGTGTGTGCGCCCTGTGCACGGTGCCAATCCACTGCTCAGAGTCCCCTGGGATAAGCTCTAGGCCTCCCACGACCCGGACAAGTGGTGTGGAAAATGACTGAATGAATACAGGAATTGTGGGGACGGCTGTAAAAGTAGGTTTGCCATAGTATTTTTCATAGATAGATAAAACAATTCATACAACTTATCTGAGGCACCTTCTATACTTTAAATATCGCTGTTCTCACACAAGTTTATGTTCTATGTCACACTATGTGTGAAGGCGGACCAAGAGCCAGCACCTCTTACTGTTACCCTCACACATAACCAATTCTTTTATTTTATTCTATGTCTATTTTTACATTTTAGTGGCATTCATTGGGGGACCATATAGAAAGAATTTCATTGTACAGGGGGAACATGTTTCTTTACTGTGCATATGACAATAAAAGTTGAAACATGTATTCAGCACCATGGTCAGCTCTACCTCATGGACAGAAGGGGCGAGAACTCACTGTGGCCGAAGACAGTAAAGCACCGATCATTCCAGTGTCACACAAAAAGGAAGAACCAACACCAGAGAGGTGAGCGAAAAGTGCTGGATTCTTGACGCACAGTCCTTCTTTTCTGCCCTCTTTTTTACAGATGCAAGGAAGCCTTCAACCTGGAACAACTGGCCGAGAAGGCGACTTTGCCTCAGCCTTGCTGCCTCCTCCTGCCCAGCCCATCCACTACCCTGGCTACCTTCTCAACCCTCCAGGCTACCTTCTCAACTGATCCTCAATGAGTTTCATAAATATTTTTTTTTTCCTCACCCTCGTGCTCTGCCCTGCCCCTGCTAAACACTTTACATACAGTATGTCACTCTATGTCAAGTGTATGTCATGTTCTGCACAATGTATTTTAACCCCACCTACCTCTATTTATATGCTATTTTCTTAAGATCAATATGTTATAATAGTAATAATAAAGTTACCTCTTTTTCAAAAACATATTGAGCCACTCCCACCTAGAGTTTGTGCTTGATTATAATTTGAATTCAGACCGATGAAACTTTGCTACTTGTCTCCGAAAACAATCAGTCTTTTAAACTTTTAAACTTCAATATGCTAAATTTTTATACCCTAGCGTCCTGTGCAGGGTGTATTCCTGCCTGGAGACCAGGAAGAAGCAATTACTGAAGATGAACGACTGAATATTTTGGAATAAAACATGTAAATATCATGCAACAAAAAACCCTATTTATAGCATTAAATCATTTCAGCCTGAAATAACCCCTGCTTTATTAAATGCACCGCTTTCACAATACACCTTGTCCTTTGTTTGTTCTTGCTGTTTTATTTATCTCGAGAATTTTCTTCACTGTGGAATTCATGCAGATTAATACAGCGCTCCTAACAACCCGTTCTGAAGCGAAACTAATTTGCACACATTCCAACGAGCTGAAATTATTTGCAGTAAGACAGGGGATGCCAATAATTTATGCAAGAGTAGTGCCGTGCAGTGCGAGGGCTTAAAACATACTGCAATATGGCTTGTGATATTTTTACCGTCACATCGGGTCTCAATGGTGCCTGTCATCACTTCAGTGATGCACGTCAACACAATCTCTCATAACCGCTGCCCGTGGGCCAGACGCCTCCCACAGACATACCACCTGCATGCACTGAACACTCGAAAATTCTCTCTACATTTCAACACTTTTTGGCTAATAAATTTCAGACGGAGATGTCCATGATGTGTCATCCTACTCTGAGGTCGGCGGTGGCCGGATCCTTGACACGGTGCGAGGACAATGACCACATTCTCCAACACCGGGCTGATTATATGAAAATTTCCTGTTAGAATCAGCTCATAATTCCTGAGCACGCACATCAGCAGCTTGCCTTAGTGTGACCTAAATATCATCATCAAAAAGTTCCAGCAGAGAAACTACAGAGGAAACTGAAGAGATACAGATTAAAGAGACTGCTGCTGATACAGTTCTACTTCGCAATCATTCAAAGCATCCTGACATTCTCCGTCACTGTCTGGTACAGCAATACTGACTCACACACTAAGAGCAAACGTCAACAGATTGTGGAGAAAAACAGTCAGGCATGATCTTCCATCAGCGCAATCTCTGTACATCAAATACATCACAGCTTTAAAAATGTACTCTGAACCCTCCCACACCAGCACATTTTATATTTCAGCTCCTTCCCTCTGGCAAAAGTTGCAGACACTTGGTGACTGAAACAAGCCACTTTTTTTTTTTCGTTCTGCTGTCAGAGATCTCATAACCGCTCTTCACAAGCTGCTGGATCTTTTTGTTTTGCACAGTCTATAGTGTGTTAAAGTGATGTGCATGCAACTAAATAAGCTAGCTTTAAATATTTGATTCATTTGGTCATTTTCCTTACCGCTAATCCTGTGTGACCCAGAACCTTTACCTGGGAGCTCAGGGCACAAGCCGGGGTACACCCAGCATAGGGTGCCACCCCATTTTCACTTTCTCATCTCTATACCGCCCATCATGGGAAGCCTGCAGCCTATCTCTGTCCATGGTACACCCAGGGTACATACCGAACGGGATGCAAATCCATCACACACTCTCACTCACTCACACACGATGGGCAATTTGGAAACACCAATTAGCCTAACCTGTATGTCTTTGCACTGAAATCCCCAGAGGAAACCCACCAAGCAGAGCTGAGGCAGGAATCAAACCCCAACCCTTGAGGTGTGAGGTAGTGTGTTAACCACTACACCATTAATACTGTCAGTACATGCTCAGTCATACGCTATAGGCAATTTGGAAACGCTAATCAACTGACTGTAAATGGAATCCAGAGTTCCCAGTGGAAACCCATAAAGCATAAGTAGAACATGCATGTTGGGGCAGTTGAAACTCAGGGGGTTAAGGCTCTGGGTTACTGATAGATGGTCATTGATTTAAGCCACAGCTCTACAAAGTTGCCACTTTAGAGTCCTTGAGCAAGCAATCCTGTCTGACCCTGCACTCTGACCCAGCTTCCTAACAAGCGAAGAAAATAATTTCACTGTACTATAATGTATATGTGACAAACCAGTGGCGAGGTTTAAACCTCCAATCCCAGATCTGCCAGAGAACTATATACAGTATACTGCTGAATCACCATGTCATATTAAATACATGATATGTATATGGAATAAAGCAAAACCACTGGGATGGTTACATTTCACATGAGCTAATTGATTGAAACGTATCTTTTGAACAAAAAAAGAGTCCAGGTGACATGAATCAACCTCCAGGTGTTCCACAGCTGTTTTAGAAGTAAGTAAGCTAAAGCCAAGTAAACAATATCACAAACAAAATCCTGATTAAAGTGCATGAGTGATAGTAGACCAAGCTTACACAATACACAAACTTAAACCGGCAGAAATCTCTCAAAAATTGCCTTGGCAACTGGCCATAGTGGTTGACTATGCACTATGTAAGGAAACAAGAGAAAAAGAGGAATTACATGAGAAGGCAGAAGAGGTTGAGGAGGCAAGGATTGCCTATTCTACAAAGAGAACTGGTTTAGAGTAAACAGTACTGTACTAACATCTTTGACCTTCCCTCACTTCTTTATATAAAATTTATTAAATGAAAATTGTAAATTTTAAAATATGGGAACAAATGTTTTACCTTGACAGGCAGCAACTTGTTTTGTATTTAGGCACAATTTAGTGCCTAAATACACAATTGTAAAAGATTAGTTATTTATGTAACAACCTCAGCACCAACCTCATTTCCCCTCTCATCTGTTCCAGCCATTCAACATTCAGCATCACCAGTGTACTAATCACCGGCCTCATCATCTCACCTCATCTGCACCTGGGTTTTGCTGGCTTATTCCTTATGTTAGATGTTTTTATGCTTGAATGATTCATAGGTCACAGTATGGCTTAAAAACAAAACACATTCTTCTGAAACTGCTCAGGTACAGGAACCGGACTAAAAACAAGAGGCAAAAAAGTCCTTCAGGAATCCTGGAGCACTATTCCTCATGCAGCAAAATATGAAGAAGTGATGGCTGGGACAGTATTGTTGTTGAAAGAAATTACAGTGGTGCTTTTTTATGGTGGGTCACTGGGAATCATTTTGCCCTCACCTGATCACACAAGAGACTGATGACAGCGCGACTCTCTTTTGAGTTGTTGCACAATTTAGTTTCTGCTAAGTGTTGCAGATGTACACACACATACACCGATTGAGATTTATTACTGAGAATTTCCCTGACCCGGCCTCACTACATAAGTGGTTTTCAATCTGGTGCCCAAATCAGGGCAGAAATTGTGTAGTATTTCATACTGTATGTCCAGCATAAGACTTTATACTCACATTATACTTACAGACTGACCAAGAGTCAGTTCAGACCTACTCAGCATCGGATCTCATCTCTATAGAACAGAAACTTTTAAAGTTGTCGTAAAAATTTTGAACGCAACCCTTGACTCTGAAAGCTCCAGACGTTTTTAGAGTTAAACCACACTTGTAGAACTTTCCCTGTAGAACTCAATGGATGATGAAACTGAAAGCCAACACCCAGCTTGTTCAGTCAGCACTCAGTGATGACTCCAGTCCTGATTTGCTCCATCCCCTGTGCCCTTCTGTGTCTGCATCTGCTCTTTCTGTTCCATTAAATCCTTTCATTATGGCCAAATGTATTTGTGGCCAGGTGATATTTGCGTACGCTAATACGCATGCCAGATGCTCATGTGCCAGCGCTGGCTAAGACCAGTCCTGCAGCTGGCACCGTACCCGTTCTTATCATCCTCTCATCATGGACAAATTCCCCGCTCTCTCTTCGCTCTCACCATTTTGTTTAGCCATTGTTGCGTTGTTGACAACATGTGGCAGAGATACTGAGCAAATGAATAATATTCCCAGCGGTCCCAATGGCTTGGTTGAGTACTCATGACCATCTTGTCTATTAATCTAATTCGGAATTGGACTGGCTGTGAAGGGAACAGGTGTGGAGCTAGAGATGGGGTATAGATGACATGGATTATTAACGAGAGCCTGGATGGCTTTAGATTCATTCTCGGTTTGTAACTCGGTCCATATGTCACAGAGGAGAAACACAACATATTCCAGAGGCAGAATAGATTTGCCATGACCTTGTGTAAAGCATATAGTAAAATTATGAGTTGCAAATTATAGCTTGTGGAGATTTTTTTTTAACAATCCATGCACCACTTTTAAATAAATTTTAATTGCTAAATATATCATCAGCAAACATTCACCAATCAGCCATAATATTAAAGGGTTCCCTGTTGGCCACCTGGGCAGCTCAGGCCCCTGGAGGTGTGGCTGCACTTGACCTCTGGGAGTGTGCCGTGGTGTCTGGCACCAGGAAGTTGGCAGTGGGTGTTCTGATGCCTCTCTCTCTCTCATGCTCAAAATTGACTTTTTTCAGCGGTTTGTGCTGCATTGGCTTTTCTGTTGCATTGGACCAAACAGGCTGGACTTTGGTTTTCAAGGTGAGCCTTGGGTGCCCATGATCCTGTCACAGGTTTACTGGGGTAAAGTTGCTGATCAATATTGTTCAGTTCATCTGGCAGTATCTTTAGCCACATCTATAGCATACACATTACTGGTCTTGAAATTAACACAGGTTTACATGGTAAAACTGGTTTAAAAATTAACTTAGCAATGCTAACTTTGACAGTGATGCCAGTTATGTGTTTGATTAGTGTTAAAAAAAAAAAATTACAGTAATGCTATCAACATTAAATGTGTATGGTATGTGGGGGGTATCAAAAAGAATCAGGAATCAAGGGGACGAATTCTGGATGCACGTTGTCGCGAAAAAGACGGTGAGCGTGTACTTGGTCGAGCTGCAGACCTGCTTTGCCTTTTTCAATCGTGGAGATGATGGGCTCTTCTACTGTGAAGACTGTGTTGCTCCATCTCAGGGTCATACCCATACACCCAAGTTTCAGCAGCCTGGGGACAAACTTTGCAGCGACAAGGTTCATGTACAAATCACATGTGAGGATTGCCTGGAATGTTCTGTGTGACACACTGACAACAATGGTGTGGATTATTTTGCGATAATCATCATGGACAAGTTGCACAAGTTTTCAGGGGATGAGCTCGTTGAAGGTCTTCCTGATCTCTTGTCGTCTTCCAGTGAAGTTCGTCGTCTTCCACTCGTGGAACATGTGCCACTCAAAACACCTCAAACGACTCGTCGCAGCATCTCTGTGAACTTGCCAAATCATTTCAAATGTCTCTGTTTCACATTCTCTTCTTCTTTGTTCTAACTTGCTGTCCATGATGATATAACAGATGTGGTAGTGCATGTGGACAGAATAGCACTAGCTGCACAGCTCCCGATGTACATATGATGATGTCTTTTGGCACACTGACTTATGAAGGTCGGTGCTTCCTGTGACTGTGTGTGCAGCCTTGTGCTGCAAACTGTTGGCGTGTTACAAAACTAATCTAAACTTTTTGATACCACCTCGTATTGTTTTCACCGTGCTTACAAGACGATTAAATATGAATAGCAGTAAAAATAAAAATGCGATGTAATCTGTTCATGCAGGTAGCAGTTTATGCTAGCTGTCACTATATTATGTTTGTAAATATGCAAAGTATTTTCTCTCTAAGGTACTGGCACATCTGTGGTAAATGCTGATATTCATGATTACGTTGTTTCCCCTTAAAACTTTGCTTTTACATTGTGGTAACTCTTCTAGTTAGCTAATATACAGTCATCAGCTAGCAATTAAGACAAAGATTTGAAACATGCACAGGTACTTTGACTGTCTTTAAAAGAGCATTTCAACAAAATTCCAATCCTTTTTTTATATACAGTAAAAGGCAACTTTCACTTCTCTTTTAAATTAAAGATGACGTATCACAATTTTGATTTCAAATTAAGTGTTTTATAATTTAATTTTAGAATTGACTGTTTTCACATCAGTCAGTTCAACATCTATTTTTTTTTTTTTAAGTTTTAACTTAATTTAATTTATGGTTTTCTTCGATTGTTTTCCATTTTTTTAGCTTAATATTTTTAAAATGTTAGCAATTTTTATTTTAAATTTACTATTTATTTAAAGGTTGCCATTTTTATGTTGATGTTTACTTTAAAGTTAACTATTTTAAATAATTTCACATAAAACTCATTAGTGGTTAATTTATCTATTTAGTTAGTTAGTTCATTTTTATGTTAAGCTCTTTTAATGTTTATTGTTTTTATTTATTAATGCTTTTTAATAACTTTTGATTTATTTTTAATTCATTGTCTATTTAAATATTACCCTTTTTTCAGTTTAATTTCTTATTAATTGACTTTATTTTTACAGGAAGCTTAGTTTTTCCAAGCTTACTATTTTTTATTTCAATCGAGGTTTACTTTTAATTAAGTCTTTCCAGTGCCACCATAAAGACGGGAAGCAAGTGCGATAATATGTGGGACTTTAAGTCACATTTCTGAGCTTAATGAAAACATATGAGAAAATCCAGCATTTTATTCTTAAAACCACTTGGTAATGGATGAACATTTTCAACATTTCATAAACGTAAACGATATACGATATACGACATAAACAATTTTTTTAATTAATAGACCAACTAGTGGCCATCGTGTTTGTGTATACAGTATAATACCCTTCACTTCATTACACTTGGAGCGACTAAAAAGTGATCCAAAGGTGTTTACTGTGTAACCTGTGTAAAGGAGTGTTAATTTTTCTTGTCCTTCCTTTATGTACAATGAGAGCATGTTATAATTCAGTTTCTTATCGTCAGGATTGAATTGTCTTTGTCTACTTAGCTTTAAATTTGCTTTAGAATTATAATTTAGCTAAACATTTTAACTGAAAATCCGGCTTATGTTATGTAGAATGAAGTCATTATCGACTCGCTGATAAACAGTAAAATGACTTGTGAATATTTATGATGTGGCAATTTGTCCGGTAATATGTGAGCAGCTAATTGCATTTGTAACTCATGCATGGTTTTAAACGAAGGCATCGTTCACATTGGCCTTTTACATGCCAGGTAGAGAAGTGCAGAATCATCAGTGAAACCCAATTAGGCAGAGAGAGAGAGAGAGGGAGAGAGAGAGAGGGAGAGAGAGGGAGAGAGAGAGAGGGAGAGAGAGAGAGAGAGAGGGGGAGCAGAAAGAGAATTTTCGATCACAGTTTACTTTGTGCATCTTGAAGATCAAAACCCAATATCTCACTGTATATTTAGCAATGTGTATGTGTGTGTGTGTATGTGTGTGTGTGTGTGTGTGTGTGTGTGTGTAAACACTCACCGGCATGGTCTGGCCACCGTGCAGGCTGTTGATGGCTGCCTGCGCTTCTGCATGGCTGGAAAACTTGACAAAGGCACAGCCTGCACCAAGAGAGAGAGAGAGAGAGAGAGAGAGAAAGAAAAAGAGAGAGAGAGAGAAGGAGAGAGAGAGAGAGACCGGGTCTTGAAGAGGGCAAACACACTCATTACCATTGTTTTCATGTTATCTGCTTTGTTAATGTATTCTGTCATTCGTGTGTGCGGGGTGCGGCGCGCTGAATAAATCAGTATAATTGTGCTGAATGCATTAGCTGCATGGAGCAACACGTCCTTCTACTAATCTCTCTCTCTCTCACCACACACACACACACACACACGTACGCACACCAGATAGACCCTAGACTGCTTCTCCCCCTTGAGAGCCTTGTTTGTGATTATTAATATGTTTCATATTTACACACGGTGATCTGTGTGCAGTCTTTTATAAGAGAGAGATTATGATGACAGGATCGCAGCAGTATAATCCCTCTCGAAGGCCTGCCATTGGAATTTTAGGCGGGATGTACATTAGCGCACCTAGCGCGAATATACTTTGCATTACGCGGCGTTGCTGTTTATCTCATTTTGTCTCGTATCTGATTAAGGAGCAAACAGCATTGGGGTCGTATATTAAAGAACCACGCAGGATTCGTTCAGATTGAGTTACTCAGACGGAGCTGATCGATGTGTCAGTTTGGTTATTCAGGCTGTTTACTCTTATTCACTACAGGCTCGGCTCGGGGGGATATTTTTGAACAATGCCGAAGGGTACTATTTGTAAGGAATAAAACACAACAATGGGGGGGGGGGCGGTGATGTTATATGAAAATGATAAATTACTTAGCGATATGAAGTGTTGGTTATTTTTCTTATATCATTTATTATTATTATTATTATTATTATTATTATTATTATTATTATATACGTGGGCCGCACGGTGGCTTAGAGAGTGCATGGAGTTCTCCCAGTGCTTGCTGGGTTTCTTCCAGGTACTCTGGTTTCCTCCCACAGTCCAAAGACATACAGATTAGGTTAGCTGGTGCTCTGAAATTGCCCAAAGTGTGTGAATGAGTGAAAGTGTGTGTATGTGCCCTGCAATGGCACCGTTTTTATTCTGTATACAGGGTCACGGGGGGCATGGAGCCTATCCCAGGAGACTTACTGTAGGGCACAAGGCAGGGTACATCTTGTAGTATGGACAGGGTACCAATCTATCGCAGGGCATGCAGACATACACACTCAATCATACACTATAGGCAATTTGGGAAAGATTAGCCCAATCTGCATGTATTTGGATTGTAGGAGAAAACTGGAGTACCTGAAGGAAACCCAACAAGCACCACACAGAGGTGGGAATCGAACCTGGAACCTGGAGGTGCAAGGAGACAGTGCTGACCATGAAACCACCATGCCAAAAATCCAAATACTACCACTACTACTAATTATTATTATTATTACTATTATTATTATAACCTCTTTGTTAAATTAAAGCTTTACCTCTGTACACTCTTCAGAGAAACCTTCAGCATAAGGAATGACTGTCAGAGCTTCTTGTCGAAAAAAAAACTTTGATAAAACAGCACATGGCAAAAGATTCATTCTGACTTAAAACTGCACTAAATCGTTTACGGTTTTTTCCATACATACATACACGGCCACATACATTATTTCAGGTCGCCAGGCTATTGTGTTCCATTAAATTTGGACCGTTTTCGTGCCTAAGAACGAGTTCACCTACTCGGGCTTTTCCGGAAATGAGTAAAAACATGTAGAGCTTTACGGTTTGTCCTCACTGCCGGTGCCTCTTTAAACGGCTGCTCAGAAACCCAATTAGATTTGTTCATATACGACATATTCATCATGTTGAACCCACAGGCAGCAAAACAATGATTCACTCAAATTACTGCTGTTGATAGCTTCACCCAGGAGAGCTACAATGCAGGAAAGACACACTCTCTTTCTCTCTCTCTCTCTCTCTCTCTCTCTCTCTCTCATACACACACACACGCACACATGCACAACACGCACAACATATTCCAGCTTTTAGCTCGTGAATATACAAATTAATATTTACCTTCCCTCAGTATCTTCTTAAGGGTCATCTCTAGAATGAGATGAATACTTTCTGTGTGTGTGTGTGTGTGTGTGTGTGTGTGTGTGTGTGTGTGTGTGCTCATATTGACAATGTGTTATATTAAATATAAACCAGCCTCTAATGAAATTAAGTGTTCCGAATCACATACATTCCTGTTTGATTATACAAGGGGCGTTCAAGTCAAAGCAGGACTTTTCATCATACAGAATAACAGAACACAGTTATGAGAGTAAAAACTCCCTTTATTTCTCTATATAATCCTCAGCTACACTAATGCGCTTATCCCAGTGTTTCACTAGTGCTCAGATTCCATCGGGGTAGAAGGTTTTCTCAGATTGTCTTCTTCATGTTTGAAACACTGGCCTCCCAGGAACTCCTTTAATGGAGCAAAAATGTGGAAATGGCTTGGAGCGAGGTCAGGACTGTACAGGGGGTGTGGCAATAACTCCCAGTCGAGTTTATTTACAGTGCAAGGGGTGTTGTGAATGATGGTGTCTTATCCATCGATTTTCAACGATCAGCTGTTTCGGTGAACGTTCACAGGAACGACTGCAGTGGGTCCCGGTTTGACTTGAACATCCCTCATATACGGTATACTGTCATCATACTGTTATCTCTGTTTTGTCACTTACCTTATATCTTTCATGTGATATAATTCAGCTTCTTTTCTTTTTGTACTTTTAGGTTTTGATAATCGTTTAAAGCATTTGATATCTTTGGTATTTACAGTAAATAAAAATAGGTAAGCAATACCATGTGCTAACCAGTTTCATAGACTTTCTGCATTATTTACATTTAGGCATTTGGCAGACGCTCTTATCCAGAGCGACTTACATTTTTATTTCATTATACATCTGAGCAGTTGAGGGTTAAGGGCCTTGCTCAAGGGCCCAACAGTGGCAACTTGATGGTTGTGGGGTTTGAACCTGGGATCTTCCGAACCGTAGTCCAATGCCTTAACCACTGAGCTACCCCTGACCCCATTATTGTAACTATGAACTAATAAAAAGGATAGCGTGCCATTCTTTATTTTAATTAAATAATATTTGTTGGAGGCGGCACGGTGGTGTAGTGGTTAGCACTGTCGCCTTGCACCTCCAGGGTCCGGGTTCGAGTCCCAGCCAGGTTCGATTCCTGCTTCTGTGTGCATGGAGCTTACATGTTCTTCTCGTGCTTGGTGGGTTTCCTCTGGTTTCCTCCCACAGTCCAAAAACATGCAGGTTAGGCTAATTGTCATGTGCGTACTGTATGTGTGTGTGTGCCCTTCAATTGATTGATAAGAGTGTACCCCATGCTCTCAGTCTCCTGGGATAGGCCTGTACACGGGATTAAGCAGTATAAACGATGAGTGAGTGAGTGAGAATACTTGTTGGCTGAATTATTTTACTGCTGTATTATAAGATGATTTCAGGACATTATGACTGCAAAAATAACAACCGCATCAGACCACATAACAATAACCCGTGGTTGCTCTTTTTCCTAGCACAGCATGTGTATGACTCAAAATCCATTAGTCGAAATCAGCACCACTGTCTGACATTTTGTGCAGTGTTGTGTTTCTATATCATCAGATACAGTAGGTGTACAGGAATGTGTTGCACTTCATCATTTATCTATCAAAGCAAATGCTTGGTTTAATAGTTACATTACGGATATGTATAACCTAGATGAACACTTGGCAACCCTGCAGGATTCACTTATACACGATTCGACATTATATACACTTGAACAATACAGATACAGAAACATGTGTCTAGTCATGCACTGTTGGTTTCTATTTTTGCCCCATTGCTTATGGATAAAACTGTTATAACACTGTCTGCCTGTTTCCTGCCCCCAGACAAGAACTTCAACTTCACTTGGGGAAAAAAAAAATAGATACTTTTTTTTTCTTTTACAGATACTGTACATCATGCCCGACTTGTTTCCTATCAATACAATACAATATTTTTTTATATAAAAGGTATAAAAGAACAGAGCTGTTGTATGATATGGAAGAGATGTTGAGAAAAATGTAAAGGACAAAAGGACTGGATGAACAAAACTTTAAAAAGCCACAATAGGATAAGAAAAAGAAAAAGATCGTTGAAGAATTTATGTTAGACCTAAAGAAAGGTCCCTGATGAGCGTGGGAAACGGTTTGATTTCTTTCGAATAAACCCGATGTAACGTAATGTAAACCCAACACCGCCTTCCATATGGATATGAAAGCGTCTTCGTGCTGTTGCGCCATTCTAAACGTTTCGAGGGAACAAAAACGGCTTTAATCTTTAGAGCGCAAAGAACGGCGAGCGGACGCCGGCCTGCTCTGAGGTTCGCCGTCTCTCATTTGCACAGCAGAAGCAGCGGCAGGAACTAGTACAGCGCAAACATCCTCCCAACAAACCCCGCAGTGGTCAATACATGAGCGAGCGATCCTCAAGGCAGCGACTGCACAAGCAAAACTTTGACTTTCTTCAAACACGGCACATTAAAAAGCACACAAAAGCATTTTCCGCAACCAACTTTCTCCCTGACCCAGATACAACAGAATAGAGGAGAGAAGAATCGCAAATCTTCAATGAAGTGAAAGTGATGAGGGACTCGAAAATTACAGAGTAAATTCGAGGCCTTTGTGCAGCCTGGAGAAAATGTGCAAAGGGGGGGAGGATGGACGGGGGGGGGGACATGTGGTATGAAAGTAAAAAAAAAAAAAACGTAAAAAATAAAAATTGTGACAGCTTTTAGCCGTGAGGTTTCCGTGCTCCCTTTTGAATTCACAGCGAAAATAATATGCATGCATGAATTCGCTCTGTTTGAATAGCCGACGTGTATAGGACATCATAATTACGGAACTAAAAGCCATATCTCTATTATTACGGCTACGTCTGAACTCTACGCGCGGTCCCTCAGGGAGCGCTGGAGAAAAGAGAGCCATGCATATTAAACTTCTTGGCCTTTTTTAAAGGGTGCAGAGACTCGGAGAGGCCGTATGAATTTATATCAATAGAGTGACAGAAGGAAAGTGTTTTGGTCTGGTTTAAAGTAGAGGAGGAGGGGGGTGGGGGGAGGGGGGGGGGTTCCTGGAAGCCAAGCTCGTACTGCCTCTGCCAAGATCATTTGCGATGAGATTTTTAAAGACCACAGGGATTTGGAACACACACACGCACACGCACTGCATGTTTTTCCACATTTATTAGCTCCGTGAAGATGAGATGAGTTTGTCACGTACTAAATAAACACCTAGGTGAAAAACTAAAAAGAACAAATGAGCAAAAAATATACTAATTGTGACGGCTTTGAAAATCAATCAGGTGCAAATGGGGATAAATTCTGGCAAAATAAAAATGCTCGCCCTATCATCCGGAGATCGCTGGTTCGATCCCCGGGTGATGCTGTTTTCCTCTCACAGCCGGAGGTGTAGAGAGAGCTGATTGGCCGAGCTCTCTCAGAGGGGATTGATGAGAGGTACTTAGTGCTCCCACATTAATCACGGCTCTACAGCCAATCAGGGGCGTCTGTGAGCTCGCGCACGC